>BMAW01061153.1:867456-943357 GCA_019974015.1 Nephila pilipes
TTTAGATTGCATCTTTTCAAAAATTTTTGTGGACAATATAAAACGGGAATTGATTCAGAATTTGTTTATACTATATATATATATATATATATATATATATATATATATATATATATATATATATATATATATATATATATATCAAAAAATTGTAGCCTGCTTGTACAAATTATAAATTATTTTTTATTTTATTGGTACAGGCCTATTACACTTTCATCTCTTTTTACCATGTTGTTATTTTTTTAAATTAAAAGTGTTTTTAATATTATATATTCAGGATGACTCCTGAGCTGGCACCTCCTTCCTCAAACTTACACTCCATATCAATGGGAGGACTTTGGTCCTCTACCAGATTTAAAGTGCATTAGCTCCGCCACAAGGCGGGTCTTTAATGGAGTCGAGACTCGAACTCACGAAGTGACGAAATTAACGCCGGCCGCGACCATGACCACTAAGCTACCTTGACCTTTCTTAATAAGATCAAGCTGATTATGAATTTTAAAATGATTCCTTTTTAAATTATAAAAATGCTTTTAAAAAACTTAAAATAGTTAAGAACTAAATATTTTAATAGTAGAGTCGTAAATTAGATTTTTGTAAATATTTCATCATACATTTGAGATCGCTTTGGCATAGTTATCATGACAGCGAGTTTAAGACTTTAATTGATTGTTTTATTGACGTTGCACTTAGCAGCAACACGGGGGATCTATAGGCGAAGGACATAGCAATTTTGCACCTCGGTCAAGTGACGAGGACGACACCTGAGCTGGGGGCCCTCACAAACAGATAGAGCTGCCGCGAATTTGACGGGCCTGCTATATGTTGGGTTTTTGGTGACTCGAACCCGAGGCTTAACAGAAATAACGCCGGTTGTGACGCGGCTACCATAGTCCCTTTTGAGCTCATGACCGGATATTCCTGCAGAGCTGCTGTTTTAAATACTAATTCTAATAAAGAATTAGGGTGGCTACTGTATGTTGAATGGAATTTGAGATGAAAGCGTTTCTTAGGCATCGTAAAGATATCATTGCAGAATCAACAGCAACATACAGTCATTATAAGCTGTATATATATTCCAGAAAACCAAACAATTAATCATGCTATTGTAAAGTTTGGAAAGTGAAATATTCCTCACCAGTTGACCATAACTCAAAATTTAGAGGCTCATCGCCAAAAGCCCCCTTTTTTTTTGCTAGTTGGCGATATATATTCGAATCACCTTTAAAATGCATCGTTAAAATTCCTCTTTTTCTAAAGTTATGTAATCGAATAGCTTATTGAAATATAATGCAAACTTATAATATTATATTAAGAAAATGTTGCATCTTTTATAGATTTTTATGTTTCAGTAACGGTAGTCGAGAGAGACTCGGATGTGGCTGTCTTAAACGTTGAAAGATCTCTCCTTTTTTTCCATTTTAATCATGACTAAGTAGGACACATAAATTTGTTTTTCAGCGCCTTTTGACACTTGCAATTCCGTATGATATAATTCAGATTTGCCTTAGATGATAATATAAATAAATTATACTACGATATATCAGGATTATTTTTACAAATAAACGATTTAATTGATGTTTGTCTTTAAGATGTATGATAAACGTATATCATACAATATAAATTCAATCTTTATATTCAAAACATTCCATTGGATTATATTTGGCCTCTTGGCTTCATAAGCTTAGAGCGAAATGTCAACAACAGGATTTTTAGTTAAATAAAGAATTAATAGGAATGAGAGAAGAATATTAAAAAATCATTTTTCTGACGAGTCCATCACATTCATGTAAAGGTTTTAATATCTGACATATGTTTTCGTAGTCAATAATTTGGTTTTTATTCTAACTTCCTAGCGATGAAATGAGCAATGACAACGAATGCAAATTAAGTAAGATTATATTTTTTTAAAAAAAATTTACCCTATGAAGAAAAATTTAATCCGATTATATGCACAGATTTGTGCTCAGTCGGCCATTAAATAGAGCATTTTTCAGCATAGATTTTTCTTCATTTAGAGCATCTTTTTTTTTCTTCAATAATTCACTGTTGTTGCATTATGTATTGATGAATATTCTAAGTAATAAACAAGCACGTTTATTTTATATGCTAACATTATAAAACTCTTATTTCTTAGAATATGTCGTAGCTTCACTATTTAGTCCCACACTCACACTAAAACTGTATTCCAGCTCCAATAAAATTTTGATTTTGGAATTTAACATTTCATACACTTTGGGCTGTTAAAAAAGTTTTGTCCTAATGTTATTTTTGTTAAAATATTTATTTCTTGTTTTATTACGTGATTAATCTCACTAATCAACAAAACAAACTATTTATTGTACATTAGAGCCGCGTAACGGAATTCCTAATTTGAGATCGAAATTAATTGACAAGAATGATTCAAGAGCTGGCATTCCATTCTTAGAGATTTCTGTGTTGCTCAAACGTTGTGATCGTATAGAAAGAATACTTTACTCAACACGAGAGTCAATAGAGTAGAGTGAAGTCTCAAACTCAAGATGTTTCAAATGCCAAACCTTTACTTGTTTTACTATTCAGGCGATTAGTTTTTTTTAGTTCGTTTACTGACCGTGTTTCCGACTTATTTCTGAAGAACTCAAAGTGCGCCAAACACGGCCAAGTGCGCCGCGTAATTCTGAACTACCATCAAAAACGAAGTCGACATTTTAGATGAAGCTTCACTCTGTTATATCCACTCCACGCTAATGTGAGGACTTTGAGCCCCGATAGATTTCACGTTCAGCAGCTTTCTATACAGGTTTTGAGTGGAAACAAAGCTTGAACCCGCGGCTCTATTTAGGAATCAACGGCCACAAGCTCGATACCAAACTCACTTGTAATACCGAATTAGCTCTTTATCGAGATACCGTATTCGCCAAGATACTGTATTATACTTTGTCTAGATATTCTTCGCCAAACACTATAGTCAATAATGGTCGATTGTCAGTTTTTTATTTAGTTTGCACTCTATAGTTTTCGTTTTGTCGCATTACAACTGCACGAGGAAATTTTGAAGTATCCTCTCTTTTCTAATTTCCAAGCACGCGAGGACATTTAAGGTCTGTTTAACTTAGCGTGCCGTAAACAGCCCTCATTATATTACACAACGTTCTTTGTGGAAATCGAGGTTTCCAGCGACGAAAATTTCAATCATGCGACATATTACTAATATTGAGACATGTTGCTCTGGTCCTCCAAATGATTTTTTTAAAATATAAGCTAGCGATGAAATATTAAAATTCTTAATGACTTGGTAGATTTGTATTTCGTAAGAAATCCACCATTCTAATGTTGTTTGATTCATATATTTAGCACTTCAAACCTGGTAATTCCAAAAAAAAGGGTTTTGTGCAGTTTGGAGGGGCGTATATTAAATTTAACTTCGCCTAAAGTTATCACGTTCTGGTGTGGAATGGTTGTGGATAGTGTAATCTGAGCTATATAAACATAGTTCAAAATTGTGAGGCGTATTAGCTGTGTAAAGTATATCGTGGCCGCGGACTCACGGCCGGCGTTGTTTTCGTCGAGTTCGAGTCCTTATGCCATTAAGACCCGCCATGCAAAGGGGCAGACGCACATAAAATCTGGTCAAGGTCTCAACTCCTCCCGTTGTCGTGCTATGGAAGTTAGGAGAGGTAGGGTCAATTCAGGTATCGTTCTGGCCAATTGACCGAGGTTCGTCGTCAACAGCCCTCGACGTTAATAAACATACACATTATGTGTGAAGCATAACTTTTTAATCAGGCATATCTCTCTCTGTGTAATATATATACACACATACAAAGAGAGAGAGATGAAAATAAAATTTTTCTATAAGTGTGGAGGTCTAGTGCGTATTAAAACTGTTGTGGCTCAAAGTTCTTATGGTGGTTCTCAAGTGCCGTGGATGTGGAGGGAGAAATGCGATCTCAGGTGTCGATCGCTTCCAACCCTGATTCAAAATCACGAAGTTGGCCGCAGTAACCTAATGGTTATGGTTTCGGATTCGTGGCCGGCGGTTTTCGTTCAGTCGCGGGTTCGAGCCTTGGCCGTTAAAGACCCGCTGTGTTGTCGGATTAAATCTGTCGGGGGTCCAAAGTCCACCCGATGACGTGATGTGGAAGTTAAGGAGGGGATACCATCTCAGGTGTCGTCCTCGTCACTTGACCGAGGTTCAAAATTACTAGATCCGTCGCCAATAGCCCTCGTGCTGTTTCTAGTGAGACGTTAATAAAAATTAAACTGATCTAAAAATCAAAATCACTTAATTAAATTTGTTATGGTTAACGAACCTATGTCCAGTAAATCCGGAAAACCTCTCTCGCTCGCTCGCTCGAAATCCGTAACGTTCAAGATTTCTCAATTGCACTACATGAAAATTGTCAAAAAATAATCTTATTTAGTGGAAAATATTCCACTTAAGTATTATTTTAAATTTTTAATTGAATATGAATATATATGTGTAATGTTTCACAATATGAAGTACTTAAAAGTATGATAAACGTGTACTTTACAGGGAAAACTTGGAGAGGACGAGCATCTTGTACGATGAATTGCGGAAGGCCATGACGAAGCTTGCACGATTAGCTGATAAACGACTCAATAGGTTAGAAGAATGTCTACAATTGAAAACCTTTCAGGAAGAATCTAGTCAAGTAGGAATCGTTATTTTATATTGTTGTTAATTCGTATTCTAAGTATTGCATTATTTGAAGGGGGGGGAAGTATCGAAGTACTTTTTCTCTTTACCTGTGATTTTGAATAGTTCTATGTGTTTTACATTTATTTAATATATTTTCCAGGATTTTTTTTTTTTAATTTTGAAATCTTTATTGCACTTTTTATGTTAGCATTTGCTTATCAAATTTGGAGGATGAAAAAAAAACTTCTAATGTTTGTTCTTAAAATATTTTTTCTATTCCTATTACTATACTTAAGAATTATATAAACTTAGTAGAATTGTTTTTTCAAAGTTCCATATAGTTGACTGAAATGCTCCACAAAAATTAATATTTGTTGCAAGCAGAGTCATTTTATCCATGAGAGTGGCCAATCGAAGTCTTGGAACCTCGCACGGTGGTTACAGTAGCCTAGTAGTCATGGTTGCGGAATCGCGTTTTTAATTGAGTCGTGGGTTGGAGTCCTGATGTCACAAAAGACTCTCCGTGTAGCGGGGCAGATGCACGTTAAATTTGTTGAGTTCCCAAATTCTTCCATTGGAATGGTGTGGAAGTTTGGTAGCTCGGTTGTCATTCTCATCGATTGACCAAAGTTAAGTTACGAGGTCCGTCGCCAATTGCCCTCAAGCCGTTTATTAGTGTGACGTTAATAAACAATCACTCACACACGAGAACGTCGCACGGTTTAGTGGATTGTAATTTTTTACGTGCCAAATATTCTTTTGCATATTTTGTTTGAATAAAAGTTTGGTTTATGAGATATGGTAGTGCTTACTACAGTCCTCTAATTATTTCGGCCATTCGCGCGTTTTTGTTATTTGTTCAAATCAACAGTAATGGATCTATCGTGAAAAGGCACAACTGTAGTTTAAGTTAGTTAAAATATTTCGAGTTTCGTGGATTTCCCACGGTTAAAGCAAGTAAGAAGAAATTGTAGCTTAACTTTTCGTTCATTTCTGCTGGTGTCCAATATAATAATGCATGTTTTCGAAAGAGGATTAATTCGGCAAGATTATGTCCCTTCTTTTTTATTTATTCTGTTTTTGTGTAATATAAACAATCATTTACATAACCTCATTTGCATAAAAAACGATCCCGTGAATCCGCTACACCCTAATTTGTTTTGAATGAAAGCAAGCACTATTAGAATCGTGTATTTGTTTCGCTTAACGGGGCTTGTAATACATAACCTCATTCTTAGAAATATAATCCGTCGCCTGTGGTCAAAAAATTTCTTTTCTGATTCAAAACGAAATCGTGTCTACGTGTTTTCCCACATATCAAAACACCGTAATGAAGCATTAAACCATTGTCCAAAACTATTCGTTTTAATTGAAACCCAGGAATTAAAAATTCGATATAACATTTTCAATAGTAGGTCATCGTACAAGGTCAGTATGTGAATAGCACTTGCCATTTAAAAAAAGAGAGAGAGAGACGGTGCTGTCAATAGCGATTGCCTGCCCGAGGGTGCAGTCTTTTAATTTCTGTGCCATTGTTGAATGTTTCTCGTCGCCATTAACCTCCAGTAATATTAGCAACTGGAAGAAGAGGAAAGGGGTTTTCATTATCGTCTCGAAGAAAACTGTCTTGTAGGAAATGTGTGGTTATTAACCAAGTGATTGGATGCTGCCCTACTAAGAAACATTGGAGAGTAACTTTGTGTGGATGTGTTTTTTTGCTCTTCGTTAAACTTTTCTTCTTTGTGTGTTGCTTTTCATGCTGTAATTGAAAAATGTACGAAATGAGAGAAAAACTAATTGCTATGCTTGTTCTATGAAGTAATAAACAAGATTTTATAGAATTTGTTTGGGAAAACTCTGTTGCTTTATGTAGATGATAATTAAAATATTTGAAAACATTCAATGTGTTAAGATCATTATGAGTCAAGAAATTACTCTGCCGAATTATTTGTTTTGAAACTTCCTCATTTTTCGATTAATAAATAATAATTTTAATTCGTATTAAAATCATTTCTACCTGCTTTGTACCCAATTGTTGCAACGTAGATTGCAAAAAGCCTCTGAACAGTTTATATCCTTATAAAAAGGACTGAAATGTTCGATAGGATCTATCTAGATATTATCTTGTGCTAAGTTTTCTCGCTGTCAATTTTACTGTAAATATTCTATTTCATGGGATTTCTCATCTTTGTTTCTTTTCTGCAACAAGAGAGAGGGTTATTTCAAATAACATGTCGTCATTGTTACTCAGATTGAAGTGGCCGCAGTGGTAATTGTTTTCGTTGAGTCGTGTCTTAATGCCACTAAAGACTTGTCGTGTAGAGGGTTTGATGTACGTTAAATCTGATCGAGTTTCCAAATCTTCTCTTTGACGCGGTTTGGAATTATATAGAGGGATGCATCAGCTCTGGTGTCGCCCTCGTCAATCGTTCAAGGTTCTAAATTATGAAGTCCGTCGCCAATAGCCCTCGTAACGTTAATAAACAACCAAATCAAATCGAAATATACAATACAATATGTGAATAAAACACTAACTTTTTATGGTTTTGGAATCCAACTGCATTTGTATAGATAGCCACCACGACAAAAGGAATCCTGGTTTTCCCTTCTCTATTAAAAAAAAATTCGTTTAATCACTGGAAGAAATGACGAAAACTAGTTAAATTTATTACTATAAAATTAATGTTAATAAATAAAGTATTTTTATTTGTTTCATATAAGAAAAAATATTGTTTTTATGATTAATAAGGATGAAAGGCATACGCTTAGCAGTGTATTGAGGCAATGTACATATTTAACGGATCCCGTGCTTACCGAAAACAAAATAGTAACCTTGTGTCATGTAAGCAAACAAAGCTCCTCTTGTAGTAGTAAATGTATACCAAATTATTATTAATCCGACAGAGGTTGGCAACCAAAACTCTTCTCGTGATGTTTGATGTAGCAACCTCCGATATTGAGAAATGAAATCTCGAATCTGCACCGTTTCCACAATTGTTTGTAATTCTGTAGCTGCGCGATATTATTTCAGTATCTTGTTGATAAGATGTTACAAAAGTTTTCGTTTAATGAGAATTCGAGGATTTTTTGTGTGGTATGTTGGAGAACGTTACATTTCAAATATAAGTAAATTGAAAAGTCCTGAGATGATATGGTATGGAAATATTATGAGGTTTGTATAGGCTTTATAGTAATGTTGGTAAATTTATGAGATGTTACCATTTCCTCTTGTTTGATTTTTATGTAGTGTTAACTGTAATCTGATTGTTTATTAACGTCGCAATGAGTAGTTATTCGCGGGCTATCGGCGACAGACCTCGAAATTTTAAGCCTTTGACTAGTGAAGAGCTTCCACACCGTGTCAACGGGGAGGATTTGTAACCTCTACAGATTTGACGTGCATCAGCACCGCAATATGGAGAGTCTTTTGTGGCATCAGGGCTCGACCCACGACTCGAGGAAACGCTGACCGCAAGTATGTGACCTTGACTACTGGCTACCGCAGCCACATAGTATTAAGTGTCAATGCTGACTAAAGAAATGAAACGATGTTGATGAAATCGAGATGATAATCGTTCAATTGCCAGATTTCTCTCTGTAGTTTTAAAATTTACATTATGCAAATTAAGTCTGTTAAAATTGAATTTATTTCCAATTTAAATAAAAAGTTCTGATAGAATTCATTGGAAATGTTTTTCATTTTAATAATTAATGGAGTCAAATTTCTTAAATACATTGTTTTGAAATCAATGAATATGATTGAATTTTTTACAGTCATTGATAACTTAATTATTATTATCGATGCTGAACCTCATTGTATCAATAAATATTTTTATACAATATTTTTAAAGTTTAGTATTCTTGATGAATTCGAGTGAATGTATTTTAAATGTTTGTTTGTAAATTCACGATTTTAATATAAATATCTTATTCTTCCTCCATTATATTCCTAATAGTTGAAAAATGTTGCAATATTTCTTTACCAAATAATTTTCTAATTACCTTTTATTTAATCATATGTTTCAACACTTTGACATTCGTAGCAAATTCATTTCCTGATTACGTGCGCCGAGTCACACAAAATTTTTCCCCTGTTTTTTGCAATTATTTACATGTCATTATTCAAGTACATTTCCTGATGATTGTGTATTTGTCACAGGATTGAATTCACCTTTTGAATATTTTATTTAAAAAACGTATTCAAGGTTATCCTTGTATCGCATGTATCATGCAACACTAATAATAACAAATTTCTTATATTAGTTTTTGTAAATTATTATAGTAATGAAGCATTATGTATTATCTTATACGGAAAATTGCACCTCTGGGAGACAGTTGAATGCACAAAGAACATGTAATTACAAACAAATACTGACCTCAATAATCAAAAGTTAAGTTTGTTATAAAAAAGTATGAATAAGATTTTCTAACTTACTAAATAATTAAAGTCTGTAAAAACTTGCGTGGCTTAGGTTTTCATTTATAACTTGTAAAATAGTGTTACATCTGCTACTCAATGTCATGGTGTGTTGTGATAGTGTATTTACTCTTTTTTTTTCCTTCTATCATAACTTTAAAAAGTTGTGGTGGCTTGATTGATTGAATCACATCTTAGTACGGGAAGAGTCGAAAGTTGAAATACTTACCGCTAGTTAAATATATAAATACTTTAAAGCTCTCACAGGTCTTATTATGGAAAGTTAAGAATGAAGTATCATTTCAAATTAATCTTCGTCGTTTGACTGTAGCTCGGAATAAACAAGCTGATCAGTAGTACTTCATTATGTACTTTGAAAAATGACATTAATCTCGCCGAAATTTCTTTTATTTGCATTTAATTTACTGCTTGAAAATAAAGGTAAGACAATCAGTGTCGTATAAAAACTTACTCTTTCGACCCGACCCAGTTACTTAAAAGTGATAATTATAAAATGAAAAGAATAGTGAATTAAGATTTAATTACTGTTCATAAAAATGTCTTCAACATCAATTACTTTCTTGAAATAAGAAAACACAAAAACGTATTGTTTATTCACTCAGTTTTAATAGTCCGTTAGTTTTTATTAATTTTGTCATTAATATGTGTAGAATATCTTTAATGATCCGAATCTATTCAAACTACTTAATTAAGAACAATGCTATGTAACTCAGAAAGTCTAGTGTGCCTTTTTAAACTTAACGTCCAAATTAAGTGTGAAAGAAATTTCGGCTTAGTTTTTATTGATATTATTTATGTACTCTAAAAATAATAACACTCTTGTCATTAATTTTTTACTATTTTCACATCAGTGTAGTGAGTTAGATACTTTTGTAAACAAATTTTCGAAAAACTGTGTTGTGCAATATGAGCTGAATTTATGTATTAAACAAGACTTTGTTTTAAAGTAATTTAACAGTCAATTACTACAAACATATAATATGATACATCCATAAGTAAGAAGCAAAAGATTTTGAAAAACAGCTATTTATAAACGGTACACAATTTTCTAAAATATTTCGACTGCAAACAGAAACAGTTACAGGAAATCTATTACCATTCAAAAAAATATGTTATTATTTTCTACATTATATTTTACAATAAATACTCAGTTTCTGTCTTGCGCGTACTCTCCCGAGATATTAGAAATTACATTTCTCTGACAAAGAACATCGAATAAGCTTCTCAATACATGTGTGATAATTAATTTTTTAGATTAATGCTAAATATTTTTCCGGTTTTCAAGATTGTTCTGCATTGAAATATACTTATTGCTTTGAATTATTCTATTTTTTTTTTAAAAAAAAATGTTCAATGATTCCAAAATTGAGTTTTGAAATAAAGTACATATGGGGAAATCTAGGTAACAGAAATCTGCGATTTTTAATTAGAGTAAAATATATCTAAGAAATAAACTTTCATGAATTAAATAGCCATTCTCAGTTATTTTATTTACAAGACTTTTTGATTTGCGCTATTTCTTAAGATATTCTCTTTCTTTTATGTTTTGTGGATGCGGTAGCCTGGTGGCCAAGGTCGCGAACTCGCGGTCTGCGTTGTTTCCGACGAGACGTGGTTTCGAGCCCTGGTGCCACTTAAGATCCGCTGTGTAGCGAGGTTGATACATGTTAAATCTGATCGAGGTCCTATGTCCTCTCGTTGGCGTAATGTGGAAATTTGGAAATGATGGTACCCGGTGTCGTTCTCGTCACTCGACCGAGACTCAAAAGTAGCCAACAGCCCGCGTGTAGTTTTCACGTAATTAATAAACAACCAATCAATCAAAAGTTCTTGTATATTTTATGGGTGATATCAAAGCATATTTGTAAATTTGAACATGTTTATAACTTTTACCTTGTATATTTCACATTAAAAATGAAAGGAATTTTAATTGATTTCTTATATCTTTGTTCGATATTTGCAAGTATTAAATAATTCAAAAGAGACCTTAAAAGTAAACTAAAAGTAACATGTTAAAGTATTGCTTGATCCTTCAAAGAATATTAGCCTCCTCGATATGACGATTATCAAATTATATTTAATTCTATTTTTGAAATCCAGTTACATAAGAGAACTGGAGGGAAAAAACTCAGTTTTCGCTGTAGAAATATCAATATATATTAAAAAAAAGATTGAAAAGGTCCTTAAAATAAACGAGGATTCAGTACTCTTTGAATAGCTTTTTCAATCTCGTGTATATGATTCACCCATCTTTAATATTAATGCTTGTTTCGTTTTACCGGGTGAATAATTTTGAAAAGTTTTATACTTCACTTCATCTCTTTTAATAACGTATATGCATTTGGTACTGATATAAGTTTATTAAAAGCATTTAATCGCTTAGATAGACATTAAAGATTTCAGACTGTGCCGACTTTGAATCTCCGCTGATGAGGGTGCCTTATTCTTAGATTCTCTAATGAGATTGGCTAAGCGGTGGAAGCGGTAGTTTCTGTGAGGGGAGAGGAAAAGAAAAAAATACGAAGTCTCCTCTCCCTTGCTCTCTCTGCCTTCAACATATACTCTCATATTGAATGTATTTTAATTGTGCATAAATTTATATAAAAGTGAAAATTTGTCTGTTGTATTCACATGTGAAACTTTCGCATGAAAACAGATCTCTTAAATCAATTAAATTTTTTTTAAAAAAAATTGAATTTTCGGTATTAAAACTTCGCTTTATTCTGATATATGTATCTAACTTTTTTTCTCTCTCTCCCTCCCTTTCTTACTAATATTTTAATTAACCAAATTCAAGTCGATAACTTGCAACTATCAGATCATCAGTGATCACAATTTATTTCGCATGAATCATGTTCCTGTTTCATTCGCCAAATTTATAACTTTGTATTTTAGTTGATTTTTTTATTATCAGTATTTAAACAATTAGTGGGTTGAAAAAGAAAAACTTTTATTTTTTCCTATTTAGAGAAGGAATTTTTTTTTTAAAGAAAACTACATCAAGTTAATGTGGATTTTTTATATAATGATTTTTTGTCATTCTTATGCATTCGTTTTCTGGAAAATTTAATTGGAACAGTAAACGTAACGGTTACTTAACAATAATATTTCAAACTGAACATTATTTTAAAACGTCACTTATATTAAATAACTGAAAAAAATTAAGATTGTTTGAGGTCAATACTTTACCGTCTTACAAATCAGTATTGGACAACAATAAAATATCAGCTACGCGTTATCAAAATAGATTCTAAATGTAGATGAAGGCCAGCTCTTATCAAAATGCTCCATTTATGATTTCGAAGTAGTTTCAACAGATTGTCCAGAAATATTGTTTAATGAAAATAATGGTCATCTAATTTTGATTCAGAATTAACAAATTCAGTTAACCCTTTAATAGTTTTTAAGTGATGTTATTGTGACAAAAAGGATAGCAAATGGGTGAACAAAAATGTATGAGTTTACGTAGCAAGTATTTGTTAGCATTAACCAAATATACATTTCTGTTGGTACATTTTAATTAAAATTATTAATCCGAGGAAAGAAAATACATTTGTCGCAAAAAATTTGTGCGTGTACTCCAATTTCGAATTGATTTGATATAATTTCGAATTGATTTGATGAAAGGGAAACGAAAAAATTTTTTAGTTTAAAATATGTATAGTATTTTTATGAAAAATATTCTAAGCAAAAAAGAAACTCGCACGTATACCTTTCGTTGTAAGAGACATCTGCAATGACAGAAAATAATTTATAAATTTCTGTGCCACTTCGCTCTTTTCATTAAACTGATAAATGAATCGAAACTCGTTTTAATTAGTTCAAATAATAAGAAAATAAATGAACATAAAATTTATTTATTTATTTTTTATTTCTTTTCATTTGACATTTTTATTGCCCTGGAACTCTTAATTTATTTGTTCGTATCGAATGGCAACTCTTTTTTAAATATACGAGCTGTGAATTGAATTAATAAAAGTTGAGAGTACAATTTTTTGTTTTTGTTTTTAAACAATTAATTGTATGTTTACCATTTCATTTAAAATATTAGGTACGAAAACACTGTTAGAATTAATACCACTCTATTGTGTTTCAGTAAAACAAAATGACGGTACTGCACCATTCAACTTTGTACCGGTACCGTCAAGAAAGTTGGAAATTTTCCCAGTTAGGTCATTGATCGCCGCTCACCACTCCACCCAGAGCATATATTTACCACAGGAGCGTCCGAGGTGAGGGGTCATCTCTCATCCTCCGAGATGCTGCATGGCGTAGGCTGTGCGGGCGAACGTGGACAGCAAGTGTTATTTGGCGGAATAGTATTAAAAAAAAAAAGCGGGTTTTTTTTTGGGTTTTGTTTTTATTTTTTTTTTTTTTTTTTTTTGTTTTGAATTTTGTAAGTTTTTGCACGTACCAAAAGAAATGGATTTTCTTGCAGCGAAAAAAAAAATGGTTTCTCTGTTCTCGTTTTTTCAGTTGGTGCATCTTCACGTGAATTTCTTGTGTTTGCAGATTAATGTAAAAAATTCTTAAAACTATTAATTCTGTCTAA
Organism: Nephila pilipes; assembly: GCA_019974015.1. Classification (NCBI taxonomy): domain Eukaryota; kingdom Metazoa; phylum Arthropoda; class Arachnida; order Araneae; family Nephilidae; genus Nephila; species Nephila pilipes. The sequence continues at coordinate 881,092 of BMAW01061153.1, forward strand.
ACTGAAAGTTTTTTTTTTTTTAAAAAAAAATTCTGTATGATTTTAGTCAGACGAGACGTTTTCGATGTGTCAAGAGAAAAAAGATTCTTGCTGCAGAAAATAGTCTAAATCTCCCTCCTTACCGGACGTTTGTTTTTCAGTCTTTTATAATTGTTAAATAATTATTGGGACCTTGAACTGGATTCTTTATTATTTTGGTTTTTTATCTTCTCTTCATTGTGTGTTCCTTTTATTATTATTTTTCAAAAAATTCCTTGTATGATTCTACCTTACCCTTCCTTTTAAAGATCTGATTGGTTGGTGAAAGAAAGTATGTAGTATTTAACTAATCTTTAAAAGAAAGAAGGAAATCTTGTTGAATTATCTTCAAAATATAATTTGATTATCTGTTTGCTTGGAAAATGATTTAGCGGTTGGTTTTGATGGATAACAAGTGTCAATCGAATTCGATAATTTACCTATATATCAAATTGTTTTGTATTCTAAACTATTTTCTTGTAACAAGTTTTTCCCCCGTGTCTGTAATTAATTACCAATTTGAAGAAATGTAAACTTTCTGTGAATGTTAAGTCAAAGTTGAATATCCCTGCTTATTTTTGAATATTTTGCTGGGACAAATAGAAATTTTTCTTTTGGAATACCGCAAAATATTGTATATTTTCTAAAACTTTTAGAATTGAACAAAGTATTAAGCTGAATATTATGTAAATGACGCACTCTCTCTTTTTTATCAACATTTGGCTTCGACTTTTATGATCATACTTAATAATAATTTAAAATGAAGTATTTCTAGTAATCGTATTTATTTTCTTAGCCTTTTATCAGGTTTGAAATTGAGCCTTTCTGTTAAATATTTGTAACTTTGTGTTAAATATTGTTCCTTTATCTTAAATATTTGTTACTGTGGATCAAATAAGAGTGTGCGTATGTATGTGTTTTAACAAATTTAATAATGTAAAATGTTTTTGGTATAATCAAAATATTATTAGAATACAAGCGTTTTAATTAATTAATAATTTTATATCTTTATAATACAATTTTCTGAAATTACGAAATTTCACGAGATTTTACTGAAAATAATTCTTAATGTGGAACTTGTAAAAAAAAAAAAAAAAAACATTGACTGATTTATGGATTGTTTTATGAATGTCGCACTCGGAAGCAAGACAAGGACATTGGTGACGTAACTTCTATTTTTGAACCACAGTAAAATGACACAGAATGACTGAGTTGACACCCTCATCTTTAAATATTCATATCACGCATGTGGGAGAACTTGGAATCTCGATTGATTTAACGTGCATCAACCCCATTACACAATAACTCTTTCCCCACAACACAATGAAACCGTCCTGATAACTGTTTTCTATGGCATTTATATGTAACATATTCTTGCGAAGATCGATACAATTCACTATAAAATTTTCTGCTATGTTACTTTTGCCGTTGTTTCCACTGGGTCGTGGACCCGTGTGGTGACCGGGGATGACAGAATAGTCTCACTGTAGCTCATGCATGTCGTAAGAGACTTTAAAAGGGGTATCCAACGTTTAAGGGTATAGCCGGGCACCCTGCCCCTGGAGATTATATCAGGGGACCTCAGGGACTTGCCTTCTTCAGGTAAGTACGGGCATCATGACCCCGAGGCACCTTAGTGATCTTTTTCTTTCCCATGGGGTTTACTGTCTTTGGTAAACACGGGTGACGCACTCCCGGGATACCCTAGCGATCCTTCTCTATTTTCGACCCTCTTTCTTGTCAACCATTTTTACCTTTTTTTCAACTTCACGTCTAGACCACAGTTTAATCTTGTTTGGCGCAGCATAGCCATATCTGGCTCTTGCGCCAATAAACTTTACATTCACTCACTCACTCCACTGGGTCGTGAGTTAGAGTCCTGATGCTACGAAAGATCCGCCGTATAGCGGGGCTGATGAGCGTTAAATCAGTCGAGTTTCAAAGCCTATCCAGCTTGGAATGGAAATTAGGAGAAGGAGGTGCCACCTCTGGTATCGACCTCGTCATTTGACTTAAGTTCAAAACGACGAGGTCCGTCGCCAATAACCTTCCTATTGCTTCTAAGTGCGATGTTATAAAACAATGAGGTTCTATAAAAAGCTTTGCTGTTGAAGTGAAGCTTCTTTTCTAGTGCTTTTTGATATGATGAAACACACAGTTAGTTTTACAAAAAAATGTGTTTTTTTTTTTTTCTTTCTTTCTTTTTTCCCCCTCCTTTTTACGATGATGTAGTATCGCAATATAAAAATGAGCAAGAATTCGAGAAAAAAAATATGACCGAAAATGTTAAAACATACTTTTTTAAATATACTATTATGAAGCCACCATTTTTCTCTTGTGATTTAGATGATGATGATAGTGAAGTTTTATTGGCGCAAGAACCAGATATGGCCATACTGTGCCAAACAAGTTAAATCTGTGATCTAGACATTAAAACATTGAAAAAAGATTGATAGACGAAAAGGTCATGCGAGAAAGTAAAGTCTATTAGCGCATGAGCCAAATATGGCTATGCTGCGCCAAACAAGAATTAACTGTGGTCTAGACGAGAAGAAATTGAGGAAAAGACAAATTGGTTGATAAGAAGGAGGGTCGAAAATAGAGAAGGATCGCTAGGGTATCCCGGGGACGCGTCACCCGTGTTTACCAAAAGCAGTAAACCCCATGGGAAAGAAAAAGATCACTAGGGTATCTCGGCTCTTGTGATTTAGAAATAATTTCTTTACTCAGCTTCTTTCTGGCAAATTTTGGGAGAAAATGCGTCAAATAATTTTGATGCTATAATGACCTATTTTTTTTTTTCACTTTGCATATTTTCATATCCTTTCTATTCCATCGTAAAATGTAACTTACTAAATCTGCAAAAGTTTAAACGTACTCTGCGCTAGGCCTTTCATTAAAAAGTCTGAATTTAAATTTTGGATTTTTGTTTTTAATTTTGCTTTTGTATTTTATTTCAAAGGCAACAGTTTAAAATAAAAATATTTGGTTGGTACAAGTTGGATAAAAATATAAACTGTTTTTAATTTTAAGTTCGATTTAGACAACATTGCTTTACATTTCAATACAATCTACATCAACACGTCTTGTAATTTTTTTCTTGTAAGTTTAAGGCAAATCCTGCCATATTTTGTAAGCTTCAAATATTGTTTTACAACCGAGTCGAAAAGTCGGGTGCGGAGAAAGCAATGACCTTTGACTACAATCCAATCCATCCCTTCGTACCCACTCCGTTGCTTTGACCCTTATTTATGAGCTGATGTGTTTTTTCCCTTCCCTTTCGTACATTCTTCTGGAATTTTTTTTCAAAAACTGTCTCTGTTTTCGACGTACTTCGTATAGTCGGGAGCCATCGTTTCTTTTGAAATTAAGGCTTTGAGTTGAAAATAATGGGGAGAGAGAAAAGCTCTTGCATGACCTTGATTCCACTTGACATCTACTTTAAAGGAGATGCCTTTTAGTCATAGTTTTAAATTACTTTAAAAGGAAAAGAGATTCTTTTTTTTTTTTTTTTTTTTTTTTTTATTTTTTTTTTTTTTATTTTAAATGAAATTTTTTTTTTTTTTTTTTTTTTTTTTTTTTTTGTATGTAGCTATGGGAATTATAATGGCTATAATTGTTTAATTTTTATAACTTTATTTGAGATCTTAAGGAGTTTTCAGCAACTTTTGAAGGAAATAACTTAGTAATTACATGTTTAGGTGATGAATAAAGATTGCCAAATAGATTTTCAAAGAAGTTTTTACTTTCATGTTAAGAATTCTTTTCATATTAAATAGCTTTTGAGTTTTATTTTTTGAGCAATGCGTAAAGAATCAAAGAAGGAAAAATTATTTTAAGGCAAATATTAATGCAAGTAATATTTCCATTCTCCCATTTAAATTTTCAAGATAAATATTAGGTTTAAAATTTTATGAACGTGTGTGAATATTTAAAAAAAAAAATTAAGTTTGAGTTACTACATTCCTGTTTTCTTTTTTTTTTCTCGAACTTATCTGTGATCTAACAAAATGACTAATGTACCTTTATCTGTTGGTTAGTCACAGACGCCAGTACGGAAGCATTCGTCCGTCTTTACGTTTGTTTGTGCACATTTAAAATGTCTCCAACTATTGAAAATCCCACAAGTACGTGCTGTGATTAGTATTCTCTCTGTAAAATGAATGAAAGCTGCCGAAATTCGTCAGCAGATTAATGAAGTATATGGAGAAAACTCTGAGTCACAAAATGGTTGAGAGCATTTATAGACGGGCGTACCATGATGTTCATGATGATGAACACAGTGGGCGACCATCTCTTTATTGAAGACTTAGAGTAGAAAGTTGATGTGAAAGTTCAAGAAAACAGACGCTTTGCGATTTCGTCTTTATCTAACGAGTTTTCGCAAGTCTCATGGAGTATTTTTTCTGTTTAGTAGTTGGCCTATGAGGCGGCAGATTTCTATGAGGGTGGAATTATCCAGAAGCTGGTTGTACGATATGATAAGGGCCTCAATGTGGTGTTAATAAAGTCGGAAATAGATTAAGGTAGGAGATCTCTTTTAACTAGAAAACAGAAAAAATTACATATTTTTAAATAAAATAGTATTCAATTTTAAAAAACATGCCTCATACTTAAAATTAAGTGCCATAATTATTATAATAAAAATAATTAGGATTTATAAAACTATTAAATAAATACATATGTATAATTAAAATTATGATTCAATTATGCACTGAAAAATATAATGGGCAAATCTAATAATATTAAAGTATTTTAAAAACTCTAAAACTATTGCGAAGACAGAGGTTCAAAGAATTGAGGATAAATTTAAAATGTTGTTTCTGGGTTTGGACAGAGAAATGTGGTTTAACATGTTTTGTGGATCCAAACTTTCCCACTTTGCAAATTATTTTTTAATAAAATTTGATAAGTGCCATAAATCGATGGAACGAGGATATTCAATCTTAAAATTACGGACTCATGTGCAGAAAATATATTAAATGTATCAAATTCCGATTCAACTTACTTAAAATAAAATAAATTTTCACATAAATTCTAATCCAATTATAATTAGATTGACTGAAATTAATATTAAATTGTACATTAAAAAAAATAAAAATAATAAATAAGTAAATAAAAAAAAAGAATTGAATACTCCCAGTAAGACTACATACAAAATGACGACGTCTTTAATTCCCTCTTTTATTCGACAAAAATTGAGAAAAATTCTGTTTTAATACCTTAAAAAAACAGGAATAGAAAACAGTTATTTTTTTTTTATTTCAATTTAAAAATTACATTCATAATCCATTGGCTTAAATTTGAATTTTAAAAAACTTAGTGTATGAAATAAAATTTGCTATTTTTTTTACTGCGAAACAAGAGTATAATCCTTTGACTCATGAATTTTTTAACATTTCCAAACATTTTTTTTTAAAATTCTGCTTTATAATTTTCACATTGTAAATCATTTTTTTTAAAAAAAATTGTTACGATAGTTAACTTTAACACAATTATTACAAAAAATTTTATAAATTATTTTTAATTACTATTTATTATTTTTATATATTATTTTTATATAATTATTTCTAAATCTTTCGAAACTGAATTTTTATTGAGCGTAGGGTATAATTAAATATTATTTACTTAATTTTAGAAATGTGATTTAAAAATGATTATTGCTGTCCCAAAAAAAAAAAAAAAATTAATAATAAAAAAAAAAAAAAAAAAAGTGAAAAAGAGACCCTATTAATATGAAAATTGAAACATTTCGTGTAGTCAAAAAATTTTTAAAATTTTATTATCAACAATTTCTAAGTTAAATCCTGCATTATCTGTTTCCATTTTATTTTTGTTAGTTTGAATTAAATTTAAAAATGTGAAAGATAAAAAAGATAAATTAGGTTTGTATCTTCGTGATTATTATTATAATTAAAGACAATGAGTGCTCATCAATATGTCTTTTCTTCATAAAATATTTCTTCATAAAATTCTTCATATTTCTTCATAAAATTTTAAATACTTTCGAGTATCAACTTAACTATCACTAATTGGTCTTCCTTGTGGTTGTTACCTTTAATTTGTTTATATTTTTATCATTATATTTAATGTAATTTTCTTTGAGTACTAAATTAACTAAAGAATTATTTTTTTTATTTGAAATAAGATATTTTTTATAAATAATTAAATATACCCTTATACACACACAAGATCATTTATATCTATTGAATTTTTAAAAAATCTTCAAAACCACAACTGTGTGTAGAGCATATTTCTTTGTTTTTAATATGCTTAATAATATCTAAACTATTTTTAATAATTGCAGTCTTATCTGAATTATATATTGTTCCTTGCAGTATATATTAACTTGTGATAATTTACCAGAGCCTTTTTAATATATGTATTAAAACCATTAATATTAACTGCGCTAAATTTTATTTGTTCTTTATGAAATTTAGGTGTAATGTTTTGATGAACGTGGTGTGAAAAATTTTGAATTTATGAAAATATAAATTCTGTTGCATGCAGAGTAAGAAAATATAGGTTATCAAAAACATTTATTGTCATTTTACATTTCATTCATCAAGAATTTAATAAACAGGCAAAATCGAATAAATAGGCGCAGTAAAAAATTTCACTTTTTTACTGCGATATAAAATAGAGGCTTGAAAAACAAAAGTTGTATTTTCATCATCTCATTAATGTTTCTAGTAAATTTGACAATTACTAAAATTTATTAGTGAACGCAATATCACTGAATTAATATTCGTAATCCATTTGTAAGAATAATTAGCTATGCTATTAGAAATCCATTTGTAAGACACATGTTATTATTCGTAATCCATTTGTAAGTAACATTCTATTAGCTTAAACATAAATTATGTCTAAGCTAATAGCATATTTACTTAGTTTTATTTTTTACCAATTTAATTTAAAAAAGAAGTACTTTTAAGTTGATTTTTTTTTGTTGTAATTTAGGTATATCTAAAGTAATTTGAATATTTAATTATTAAAACTGCCTTGAAATAATTATTCCCATACCTTTTGTTTCAAAAATTAAATTGCGTGTAATTTCTTTATTATTCTATAGAAAAATTAACGTTTATATTAATGTTACTTTTTTATTTTTACAAAACAAATAAATTATTTTTAATATTAACGTCCATTATAAATTCCTAAATCGATGAGTGTAGCATTAATGTAATGAACATAATTATTAAAATTTGTGGTAATTATATTTTAAACTTTAGAATATATATTATTTATTCACCTTGGGTTTTTTTTTTTTTTTTTTTTTTGTGAATTATTTGCATGATTTACATGTTAAATGAACTGTTAAAATGATCGTGTAGTGTGATGAAAAATGAGGCATCTGTTTAAGTACATCCTCGTCGTTTGACCTTGGTTCAAGATTATGAGGTTCGCCTTTAAGAGCTAGAAAGTGAAGCCCTAAAAGACGTGAATGCGATTCTAACTAACCAATCAGACTTCAGATAATGAAAAACTTGCGAATCCTTTTAAAATTAATGTGAAAAAAAATCGATTTTAATCTAATATATAAATAAATGCACTATATTGTACAAACCTTCCGTTCTTTACTCAAAACACTTTGTATTTGTTATTCAATTAATTAAAAAATATTTTTTTCGTTAAGCATTTATTTAGTTTCTTTTGTTTTATTTCATATTGAATCGGATTTTTTTTTTTATTTATTTTCTAAAACTGTCTGCTGAAGAATTTTTCAATCTCTTTTTGCTTTTCTTTGGTAGAAATATGCCCTAATAATAATGAGAAATTCGTTTGGTTTTAACGCATTTAGCCTTTTGTCATATTGTGTATTTAAATATTAACAAAAATTCAATACATGCAATTTCTTTTTATTTTACCGCTAGATGAAATATGGAACATGTTTTAGACATTGTAATATCGACTAATCCGAGTGGAAATTGGTAGTGTTATAATAAGCTGAAAATTGGTATTGTTAGGCCTTCAAATACCGATTTAAAATTAAATTCATTTTCCATTTCCATAATAGCGTTACGTAACAGGTTCTTTTAAGAAATAACGACACCTAAAGGTGCAATCGCGTGTCAAACAAAAATTAAGGGTATGGAATAAATTAAAGATATGGAATAACGATAAATGAATAGAATAACATTTTGGAGAAAATTATATTGATGAGGCTGGAACTGGTATAACTTCATTACTTATTCTTTGGTTGGAAGCCTAATCGAATGAAGTTTAATATGAAACAGTTTTAAGATATTTAGGACAGACAGGGAATAGTATTATATTTTATGAATTGCGTAAGATTTACACCTGGGACGCCAGTGTGTAACCTACTTTTACTACACACTGTTCTGTGATTGAATTTTATGTTAGTTATCATTAATGTCGCATTTTTTGATTGATGTCACCTAATGTATGTTGGATCAGCCAATTGTGTGCTTTCAAAACTCTTTATTTTCGAAATTAAAAAAACTTTTTTTATGAATTGTTTTAATAATTTTAATTTACTTATTTTTGGTACACGTGTGCGTGTATATTATGTTTATACTTATTTTCAATGATTACATTAAAAGTAGAATTTTTCCACAGAGAAAATTATAGTAATGCATCTGAGTAAAATTTACTATTTTGAAAATTTGTATATTTTGATGAGTTTTAAGCTGTTTTTAAAAATAGGGTTACAAAAAATATTTTTTAAAAAATTGATTATCCTTTCCATAAAGCATTCATTTACTTACACTGACTGTAATATTTGTATCCATGTTTTAATTTTCAAAAGAAAAGAAAACTATTCTGCGATAACTACACAAACTGAATTTCATCTAATTTCTTCTCTATTTCAAAATATTTTACATCATATATATGCTTTAAATGCATGGAATTTAGTATTTAAAGTAAATGAAGGAGTTTGTTTATTGTGTGTTAGTTTTTCTGAGTGACTGTTTGTAGAACCTATTTCAGTGAGCTTTTTCGAACGAATGCTTTTTAGGAGTTCTAATTTCTGTGTTTTGAATTTGTCATAATACACATTATGAAAGTGTATTTTTCCCTTAAAGGAATATTCCGTTGTATGTTTTTTTTTTTTTTTTTTTTGGTTTTTCTTACTTATAAGTTTAAGTAATTGAATGCATTTTATTTCGAAATTTGGCAATTTTTATTGTTTTAATCATTTTCGTAATTATTTTCCTTTTACAAAAGAAACTGCCCATGTTATTAAATTGTTTTGCGGATCCTCGGTTTCGTTCGGGGTTAAATCTGTTTTTGAAAGTTTAAATATGTCACGGCTGAAACGATTGTGTATGTGTGAATTGAATGGATTTTATTTTGCTGTAGTTGCATCTAATTGGATTGTTTAATGTAATTGCAGTTAACCTAGAAATTCTTACATAAGGTTCGTGATAATTTTAAATTTGTGATTTAAACGATCAGAAAAAGTTCAATGAAAATATATTATATTAACTATTAAAAAAGAGAAAAAATTCTCCCCGACATTTCCTAGAAATATGCGTAAATTGATCTCTTATTGTTGGTAAAACAGCGTTGTATTTTTGGATTTAGTGCCTTTTTTTTTTTTAAGTAACCCTTCAGATATCGGAATTAAATGTTATAATCTTTCGTTTTATGAATTCGTGTGATATGGAACTAAAATTGTTTTATGAACTTCTATAAAAATATATTTCTTTTTATCTCCACAAAATTAACTAATTTTCTGAGAGAAAGCTTGTTTCGTTAATCTAAATATTGCAATGAGATTTTAAACATTTAATACTTGTTGCGAATTTTCGAAACTTTGGCTTAATAACAACTGTTGTCTAATAATTGAATGTGTGTATTTCTTCGAAATGTCGTAAATTCGTAACCTCATTCCACAAATACCATCTTAATTAATTGCTTTTAAGAATTATTTTATTTTAGTTGTGCTTCATTGTGTCCTCTTTGAATGAAAGATAAGAGCGTGAAGTGTTTTCACTGATGTCATTCCTATCTGTTTGTCTACCATTGTTAATTTTAATTGTTATTTGCCTTTCATTAAGGCTTCCATCCGAAATATTTACAATATGATTTTAAGAAATTATGATATGCGAGGAATTGTGGAATACTATATCCAAGACTCTTAGTTTTTATGATATATATCTTTTGAAATGAAGAATGATATTTTAATCATTCTACGTACTTCTAAAAGTAATTTTTTTTTGTCAAAAAAGTTTCCCCCCTCTAGTTGAAAATGGACATGGTTTGTGAGATATATTTGCATTTGGGCTTCATTTTTAAATTTCTGTTAAACAATATGTTCTAATTTTTTTTTATGTTTCTACAAATGCTTCTATTATAATGCTTCTAAAAAAATTTTATTCTTCAATTTTTTTATGCTAATTTTTCATGCTTCTATTTTTTTAAACTTTTGCATATAGTGAACCTAAAATATTTTTTAACTAAGTAATTCCTAATTCTTAAGAATTAATTTTTATATAAAAAAGGGGGGACTAAAAATTTCAAAATTATGAGGTTCTATAATTTTTTTCTTAGAATATACATAGTAATAACGTTTAAAAAGTTGGTTCACTTTTTTTGTACATTGTTTTGTGTATGAGTCGTAAAATATTTTGCTTATTTAAGGAATACTTTTTTAAAGAAAATGTTCACAAAATTCAAATATATGTCTCAAAATTCATGTCCATATTTAATTCAGCAGGGAAAATGTTTCGACGTAAGAAAAAAAATGCTTTTAAAAATTTTAATTTTAAATCACACGCACAAAGAGTCATAAATTCTGTATTTTACTTCCCTCGTATGTCTTGGTACCCATAATAAAAGAAAACTTTCGAGTGAATTGAGAAGTATTATTAAATTACTGATCCCGACCAAAAATTGTATTAAATTTATTATATTTAATATACCACTCTTTATTTCTAGAAACCTAACTAAAAATAAAATTTTGTGCAAATAATTTTATTTTTCGATTCATCATTTTAGATTTTACTGTCTTTAATAACAATCAATATTTTCTAAAACAATATATATAATCAAAATTTATGATGATGAATTAATTTTTCAAATAATTTTTTTCAAGTACGTAAAAGAGTCAAACAACTTCTTTCAGTGTGTTAATCGATCAATAGTTATATGCATAACCCGATCAGAACTTAAATGAACTAGAAATTCAACATTTTTTTCTATGTCAAGATTTCGAGACATGAAGTATATTTACTTTACTTTGTTATTTTTGAACTGTTGGTTGAATATTTTCCGTTAAAGGTGTGGCTAGTGATGTAGAACTTTCTCTGGTCTTTGATATGCTAGGTGTCCCGGTGACTACCTTTAATCGCTATAGAATATATTTGTGATAACTTCATGACTTCATTCATTTTGTTTTGTAACCTTTTCTGTGCCTTTTTTTTCGTGAAGTTCTGATATTTAGTGATAATATCTAGCCTCAGTTATATTAAAGAAAATTGTCTTCTTTCTCTTATAGAGGGGCTATAAAGCAGTTGTACAAAAAATAAAAAAATAGTTCTATGAAAAGTTTTACAAAGAACAGATTTAGCCACCTAAGGTGCGCTTTTTTTTTTAATTATTATTAAATTACTCAATTAAATATAAGAATATAGGTAAGTGGTGAAGTATCGAGAAATAAATAATAGTAAACTTTTCCGATATTAAAATTAAATCAAACGATAGATTATTAAGTTGAATATATTTCAGCTAAATGTAATTAAACTTGAAGCAAACAAAGAAAAATTGAAAATTGATCCACTTAAAACAATAGCCCTTTGGGTGACTACAAAATAATTTTCATGTGTATTCTCCTTTCCCCCTGTAATTATTTTTGTTAGATTACCAATAGATATGTGTGGTAAAATTATGAAATCCTAATTTGGTTCGATATAGCACTACTTGAAAGGGAAATAACGAATATTGTAAATTAAATTCCCTTCATTGGGTCTGAAAGTCTTCACTTCGGCGGGTTTCCCCCCTCCCTTTTTTTTTTTGCAAGTTTTGAAATCGAATATTAATTATCGAATATTAATTTCCTTAAAAGTCGTCGTTGTATCCACCTTACTGCAATGCAGAATTTAAGTATTTATCACAATTCTGTCTTCATTTATTAATAACAGCAATGAGCTCGGTGGCTCTTAATACAGGAATGCAGAGAAGAACGATAGAACTGAACTCTTGCTTTATAACCAGGTAATATTAGCGTTTTCCCCTTCTTGTTTTGAAACGGAAGCTTATCTAAAGTAGTGGGGAAAATGAATTATGGATTTATTTTTTTGCGGAAAAGTGGCGAGGTGTGGAAGTTTGGAGAAGGAGGTGCCAGCTCGTGTTTCACCCTCGTTTATTTATTTATTTTTTGACCGAGGTTCAATATTACGAGATAAGTTCCCAAAAGCACTCACTTTACTTTTTAGAGCAATGTTAATTTTCAATCAATTTATGAAATCCGTGCGAAAAAGGGAATTATTACCTTATTTACTTTCCTATTAAAAAAATAATCTTTTATAACAATCTCCTTTGCGTGTTCACCTAATTACCGTACAGGTCATATCCTGTATGAATTTTGAGCCTTTTTGTCCCTTTTGAATTTTTTCGTTAATTTCTGATAAAGATGAATCATTATTTGAGAATATTAAATCTGTAGAAACATACAAATAAAATAAAATCTTAAGTAGAAATTCTGATACTGTAATCGAAACCATAAAAGCCACGATTTTTTGTAAAATGACCATCATGTAAAGCATTCTTGGTCGGGCCTCGGAGTTGGGTCAACTGAATCAAAATTTATTATTGTATATAAAAGGTTTTTTTTATTACATAAAAGTACCGCAGAATATTCTACCATAACATATTCGCATTAAATCTCATTACTATGGGAATATCTCGGTTCATTCAACTATCATCACAGATTTTCTTCAAAACATAATACAAAATTGATTTTATTTTAAAATAGGCTCAAACAGTCTTTTGTGAGGGGGCGATATACAACGTAAACCTAACTAGTAACCCTAACATACAGTGGCTCAAACAATTGAGGATACACCTTACTTTCACTTGATAAATCCAACTTTTAATGAAAATAACACATTAACTAGAATAGAAGACGTATTTTTACTTTTACACGTAATAAAAGGGTTAATTTACAGTAAAAATAACGAAAATCAACAAAAAAATATCTAAAATTAAAAGTTTCACAAATATTTGAAGTAAACATAGGCAGATCTTTACCTCAAAAAATTAAGGATACACCAATGAAATTTTTTCGATATATTACATGCATAGACAGTATCAGTATTTTGTTGCATGTCCTTTGGCTTTTATAATGTCCTCCAAACGTCTTGGTACCGATTCGACCAATTTTTAGTGGTATCTGGAGATATTTAATCCCATTCTTCTTGTAACACTTGCTTTAAATGGGCTTTGTTTCTAATCTGGGGTTTTTGGACCGCTGTTTCTAGTGTGGCCCACAAATTTTCTATGACATTGATGTCAGGGGACTGTGGCGGTGTGTGCAATTGCTGTTTACAATGAAAAAGACACCACATTTTGACATTACGTGCCGTGTGTTTGGGGTCGTTGTCGTGCTGAAATATAAAATTTCCATCTAAACCCAATTTTTGTGCACTTTCTTTAAGATTGTTGCGGAGTATGTCTATATAAAGCTTATGATCCATTATACCATCTATAAAAACGAAATTTCCTACCCCATTTGCAGCCATACAACCCCAAACCATGACGGAGCCACCACCATGTTTAACTGTAGGACTTAAATTTTTTGGATCCAAAGCGGTGTTCGGCTTTCTCCAAACGGTGTGACGACCATCGCTTCCAAAAATGTTGAATTTACTTTCATCACTAAATATAACTTTCTTCCAAAAGTTTTCTGTCTTCAGCTGATGAGTTTTTGCAAACTCCAAACGCTTTTTCTGATTTTGTAAGCTTATGAAAGGTTTCTTTCTAGCTACTCGACTGCTATATCCAGCATGTCTAATCACATTTCTCACAGTTTCAGCACTTACACTTCTGCAGATTATTCGAGAAGTTTCTGCAGCTAGTTTGACTGCACTCAGTTTAGGATTAATCTTGATATCTTTTAAAATTTTCCTTTTAGCTACATCACTCAGAATACTTTTCCTTCCTCTTCCACTCTTATTTTGAATTAATCCATCGCTTTTAAATTTCCCAATGATTTTCTGGACACATGAGTGACTTCTACCGACAATTTCAGCTATTTCACGATAAGATTTTCCCTTCTTAAATAACCTTAATATAAATTTTCTTACATCAATACTAGTCTCTTTCCGAGGAGCCATTTTCCATTTAAAATTACAGCTTTATATTCTCATAACCAACTTCAAAAGACAGAAATAACAGTTGAAAAAGTTTAGGATAAAATTTCCCAAACTTAGATTATTAGTAGCAAGCAAAAAGAAATCAAGTGGTAGTTAAACAAAAATTTCATTTGTGTATCCTCAATTTTTTGAGGTAAAAATCTGCTTATGTTTATTTGAAATGCCTCTAAAAAGTTTTATTTTAGAATTTTGTCGTTGATTTTTCTTTATTTTTACTGTTAATTAAACCTTTTGTTATGTCTAAGAATAAAAATTCGTTTGCACTTCTGGTTAAGGTGTTATTTTGATTGAAAGTTGGATTTATCAAGTAAAAGTAAGGTGTATCCTCAATTGTTTGTGCCACTGTATCTGACCAGAATATTATGATTCCAGACAGTCTGGCTGCTCGGTGTCTTTTGATGACTAATAATTTAGCTCCAGCATTGTGTTGTATTTGCTGGACAGTTTTTTAAATTATATTTCGTACAAATACATTTAACGTCTATGAAATATAATTTACACACACACACACGTGTGTGTGTTTGTGTGCGACCCGCTTGAATAAAATGTTTTTAAGCGACCCTTAAAGCATTTTGAGTTTTGCAGGCCGATCACAGAGAATTGGATGCTTTTCGATTCAATTTTTGTATCAGTATTTATATTGCTAAGTACTGATGAGTTTAGTGTGGAGGACTGATTATACTATATAAACTATAGTTAATTTTTAAAAGATAGAGAATAGCAAATATATTCTGATCACTGTTGAACATATTGTTGATAATGATATAAATTTTCTCAATACATAACTATGATTCTGATATTATTCTTCGTCACCCTAGCGAAAGGGAACTAATAATAAAAATACTAAACTTTACGATTTTTTTTTCTTCAGATTTAGTAAGCTTATTGTAAGCTCACAATAATTTATGTAACGAAAAAATAAATAGCTTATAATCAGTAATTGGCTGTGGAATTTTCATAGATGGCCTTTGGACAAAAAGGCTATCATCTTTACCCTATTATCAAGCTCATATTTAGAATAGTCCTATTCATGTTTTTTTTACTGATTCGGTGCATCAAATGTGTAATTGTTTCGTTGAATTTTGATTGCCGTGACTACTAACATTACGTAGCATTACTGAAAATAATTAATTTTCCTGTTTGCCTCGCTCTTCTCCCCTGAATATATCTCACACTCTAAGAAATCAGTTCATGAAAATTATATTGATTGATCTCATGCTCAGTCGTTGTTGAAAATAATTATAATATTTGACTGATTTTTCTAATTTGTCACTTCTTCTATTGTTTCATAATTTCTTTTACTTCTATTGCTACACGTGAAGGTAAGTTAAATTGATATTCAAAATTATACATGCATACTTATATTTTAATATTGTGTTTAATAAACTTTGAATTTTATTACATACTATTGTATTCTTGTTTTTGATTTTAAGATTCATATATATTAAAATATCACATAGTTTATTACACATTTATAAGACCTCATTCAATACTGTACTGATTATTATCTGAATGTAAATTTAAGAGAATTTTTTTATTGTTTCGATGCTCCCAGAAAATATTATTTTATGTTCCATATAAAAAAAAAAAAAAATTTCAATTATATATTGCATCTTGATAGTATTTAAGAATTCGAAATTTTTAATTTTAGTTCTACGGGTCATCTGAAAGAACTGGAAAATTTAAACAGTTTTTACGATGTCTGTATTCACGCGATAAATAATTTTATTTAAAACTTTTGTCTATAAATTATTTGGAAACAGCTCAAAATTGTATTGTGACGTAAAAAAGAATGATTTTATGCAAAAATATAATCATTCTATTAATATAAAAAAAATTATATGAAAAAAGAAAATAAAAAACTACAACTATTTAAAAATTCCTCTTTTATCTGATTTCTCTACCAAATATTGGGGGGGGGGGGAGAAAATTTCCAGATGTAAAACATGTTCCTCCAACTTTATATTAACTGTGTTACATTTACTGTATGCAAACATTGAAATCATAATAGAGGTGGGAGGGGATGTAGATCAATTGCGGTAAGATCTAGAAAAGCGACCTTCTTTAAAATATCGTTCGATATGTTAATCTTTGTATTATCACAATGATACTGGGAATGGAGTATGCAGTATCACTCCTCAACAACAGCACCAGAAGTTAAAATGTCTAAATAAATAGTTCAAGGGAAATGGCTCTTTTAGCTTGGTTGGTAAAGGCGCATGAAACAATGACCTGTCAACTTTTCTTCCGATTACTGGTTCGGGGATCGATATGTCGCCGGCCCTTCGAGGTCAACATACTCTCTCATTCTTCACGGAGACGGAAAACTGTTTATTCTGAAAGATCGTAAAAATCTAAATTTTTTCCTCCCCTTCTCACATTGATAAAAGTCTTAATTTGGTTGGTATAAGATTCGTAAGGATATAAGAAAAAGCTATGATAGGAATTGGTATTATGCATTATTAAAATGTACCCTACTTCGCAAATATAGTTTTCACCTTACTTTGATATCATTTCCGAAAAGGATGACATTTTCTCAATCTGTATGATTAACGCAGGATGACAAAGAGTTCCAGTGAAGGGGGGAAAACTTAAGAACCTTTATCTAATTTATTTTTTAAATATAGATCTTTCTTAAGTAGATTTTTAAAAAAAATAATAATAACTTTATTATTAGCCACCCAAGGGCTATTCTTTTAGTTGGAACACTTTTGGCGTACCAAATCACTTTTCAACTTTTCTTATCGTTTGCTTCAATTTTAATTACATTTAGCATAAATATATTCGATTTAATAATTTATCCTTTAATTGAAATATCGGAAAAGTTTATTATTGTCCACTTCTCGAAATTTCCCCTTTTACTTTAATTCTTATATTTAAATGAGTAATTTAATAATAATCATGACAGTTTTCCACATAATCTGAAATTTGTTTTTAAATAAATTAAGTTGAATTTCATTTTTTCTTCTACCCTTGTCATATGTCTAGCGTATTGGAAAAGAAACTCTAATATTATTTTGGCAAATTTAGTGGGTCACGAGTATTTCACTTGGTGATTACCGATCATGTATACATACTCAAACTTAATTACACATGTGGTAAAGGCAAGGAGAAAAAACATTTCGTGACAACACGAGAAATTACTCACTTTAGCTTGAACTTTTTCTAGGTTTTTTTTTTCTTTTTTTTTTTCTTTTTTTTTCCCCATTTAATTTTTAAGTGCGGGGAATCAGTTTCAAGCAATTTAGCGTTACTATGTTCTGCAATGACTCATTATCTTCGTTATTATTTTAGGACGATAATTGAAAGAATATCCGATGTGAAAATATTAATTTTCTTTTATGCATTGTTATCCACTCGTAAAGTCATTAGTCGAGCAATGTACTCTTCATTATGCTACTGTGTGCTTGTTCAAACGAAGAATGTCCCCAAGTGAAGTAAATTGAAAGCGTTTGTTTTTCTATTGTTTACAAATTCGCGTTATTGGTCCAAAGATAGATGTTTTAAATTGATAATGGCAACGCGATGGTTTTGTGTGTGTGGATAATTTCTTTAATTTTATCTTTTAATTATTTGAACTTTGCTTGAAAAACTATATTTCATTATATTTTGATTTGTATTTACTCTTTCTTGCAGTTTTTTTTTTTTTCTACAATGTTATTTCTATGTACCATCTAGCATAAAACGGTGAATCAAAACTAGTAAAAATTAAATTTAAACTAAAAAATTTTCTGATTTTTATTAGTTTATATACTTCAAAGTAAGAAATTGTTATTATTTAATTTAATTGTTTTCAAATTTCCTTTTGTTCAACTTTCAATGAAACATGCATCGAAAAATAATTCTTTAATATATATAGGATTACATTTCGTAATAATTAAATTAGATTCTGAATAGAAATCTTAATAAATATGAAAATTTGAGGAACTAATATTCATGGATAATAGATAGCAGTGCTATAAATCGTAGTTGGAAGCCTTTATTGAGTTTAAAAGGTATAGTGTTTAAGAAACTGATTGCCAACCACATGCATACGATGTAACGAAGTTATATACTTATTGATTTTTAATATTTGTCTTTAAATAAAGGGAAGATACAAAAACTAAAAGTTGAAATTTCTTCTACATCACTTCCAATGCGATAGAACAGATTTTAAAATAAATTTGTATATATATTTGTTTTAGCAATTGATACAAAAGAAGCATTTTTTTTTACAATTTCCTTATTGCAACTACTGGTGAAATCCTTAACTTCAATTACATATATAATAATAATACAGTACCTGAATTATATATTTTTGAAAGAAAACAGTTTGTTTTTTTTATAGAATCACTACAAATTCTTTCTTGCCAGTTTTATGAAATTGATTTTTCTTCAATACTGCTGATGTTAGAAGGAACTTTGCAATCTCTAATTACTAAACGTTTTCTTAATGTAACCAGCATCACAAATGGTACGAAACTTCCATATGAATATTAATTGAAATTCTTTTGCAAGAAAAATTATTAAAAAATCTTGAAAGAAATCTCATAAAATGCTGTGGCGTAAAACATTGAAAAGGAGGATGCAGAGAAGAATTCCTTCAAATAATAATAATACATTAATTAATATAATTTATTTGTCTTATAACTAGCTATAGTTGATGCTTTTCATTTCATTTCTGTTTGACTACGACGAAATCCAAAAGATAAGTTTTTTTTATTTGAAAAAGTATTAATGGTTTAATTATTAGTTGTAATATATGTTTCTCGAATTCATAACTCGCATACCATCTTCGGAAAATGCTTTGACCGAGGCTCAAAATATCGAGGTCCGTCGCCAATAGTCCTCGTGTTGCTTCTAGTGCGACGTTAATAAAAACTAAACAAAATCGGAAAAGGCGTAGAAATTGCGAATTCGTAGTATATGGAGCCAGGTGTAACTAATTACATAGCATCAATCAAAACACTATATAATTAAACAAATGAAGAAGTATCTACAATCTTCCATGCAAATAAAGTTATAAAACAAAGTTTTTCTTTTAGTTTTTATTTTGTTAGATTTAGAAACTGAACTTGTAATGTAGAGTTAACATATTTGTGTGTTGGATTAAATTTTTCCTAAGTTCGGGTGGACGTTTATATTGCTCTTTGACGTTCGATCGCGGTAGCCTAGTGGCCATGGTCGCGGGCTTGTTCCTTAATTTTTATCGTCGAGTCGTAGGTTTGAGCCCCCTAATGCTATTACAGACCCGTCGTGTAGCGAGGCTGATGCACATTAAGTCTGGTTGAGGTTTCAAGTCCTCTCTTTTACTTGAAGTGGAAATTTGGAGACTGAGTTGCCAGCTCAGGTATCATCCTTGTAACTTGGCCAAGGTTCAAAATTACGAGGTGCGTCGCCAATTGCCTTTGTGTCAATAAACAATGATGATTAATGACAATTTATTTACGTGATTTTTCTTTTAACATTTTCAAACAGAAAGATTAACTATATTCCTCAAAATAATATAATCCTTTGTTCTTTAACTGATTTTAAAAATTTTGTTCTTTTACTTATCGACTTTTACTTTTGTTACCATTATTGTTTAATTGATTATAACAAGTTATGATACTTCTCAATCGTTCTAAAATTATTTACTTTTCATTTGCAAGAGGGAAACTTCTTTTGCTCTTTTCAATATTCAGTAAGAATGAAAATCTTGCACATATATATAAAAATATTTGTTATTGTTACTATTTTTGTACTATCTTTCCAATTTATAACTTAAAAGCAAAACGTAAGGAATAGAAATAAATCAAAAAAAATTAATGATTTTAATGGTATTTAGAGCTTTCACAATATTGTCATAAACTTCTCGTTTACGTCTCTTTATCCTGAAGAAAGAGAAGTTGTTAATGGAAAACGTGCTTTGTAGGGCATTGTGAAATTCCAAAAGAAAAGTTAAGTGTTTCTGTTAATTGTTGGAGATTATTTCTCTTTTGCGAAAATAACTCAAGTCGTGCTTTGCAACATATCACGTTTCTGTTTCGAATATCTTCATCGCAACCTTCTTGTTGGTTCTACTTTAATAGTATTCGACATTATTCTTTCAATAGAAATTGATTTCCAAAAAAAATCTAAATAGATTTTAACTCTTGGCATTTTTTTTATATTAATTATTATTTTTCTAGAACATTATTCCTTTCTTAAAACTTTTGTATTTGGGTTTCCTAACAGAAAATGGGCGGCGGAAAAACGAAAGTGCAAACTGTTTCGAAAAACTCCACATCCATCTGCATCTCATTTTAAACTCATAGTTGGAATTAAGGGCGGGAAATTAGAAAGGTCATGGGTGTTATATTCGTTTTATTTTTCAGCTAGCAGATTTGACAGAAAGGATTGCAGAGAATGCATCAAAGAAAAGTTGATAATATGTATTTGTAGCATAATGCAAATTCAAATTATTGCTTTAGATTTAATTTATATATTATATATACAGTAGTTCTAAAAAGACTTTTGAAAAAACTGATTTTAATTTTAATAGGTATTGACTTTTGAAATTGTATAATGATTATATAGGATGAAGCAACAATTTTTTTTTTTTGAAATATTTTCTTAGTAATTAAAAATTAAAATGTAAATATATATAGCGATTAACAGTCTTTTGACAAAGAGATTTCTGTTACACATGAATATTATATTTTTCAGTAAATTATTGTTTCACTTCTCTAATATTTTGTTGAAAACCTTTTTACTATCAAACTACTTCTCTTAGGCATGTTGCCTGATTCACTTGCTTTTCTTATCTGTAGCTAAAGCTTTCCATCACTGTTCATTGGGTGACACAAATCATTAGAGATTTGTGTGATTGAATTTCATTAGGGCTTTATTTAATTCTTCCAACAAATGTTCTATTGGTTTAAATTTTTAGTGCGATTTGGTCATTTTAAATAGCCCTTTTTGCTACGTAAGAATTATTGAACAACACTTTATATGTGTTTCCTGTCTCATTATCTTGCTGGAAAACCCTTTTTAGGCATATTCTTTATAACCTAGCATTCATTTTTCTAATATATCTGTACGATATTCTATCTATTGTATCCATTTCTTCAACTTAAAATCTAACACTTTTTGGAAAAACACACTACAAAATGAACCATACGATTTCAAGATTCCATATTTTCAAAAATAAACTGCACAGAATGATAAGTAATCGTTCTTCGTGAACCTATACACGAAAGCTCTTTTAGAAGCTTTTCAGTTGCAGAAGTGATAATGGCGTCCGCAGTGCAGAAAACTCTTTGTGTGATGTCATTTGCGCGATGTGGATCTGTAATCACCTTTCACACATACACACAGCGTGAATTTCGTAAAAGGTACGGAATTAATTCTCCTACGTAAGAGATTATTTGAAAATTGTATAATCAGTTTGAGAGCAGTTGATTCCTTCGTAAAGGGAAAGGTTGAGGACGTTATCTTACTTGGGAAGTATAATCAAGGAAACAGTATCGCACACTTGTATTAAAAAAAAACTTTCTCATTTTTTTCTTTTGTATTCATGTAATAATTATCACTGTGTCGTTTATTTATGAAAATATAGCATTTTAAAATCAGATTATTCATTTTGAATAACCCTGTATGGATTGTGAGTCGTTTCTTTCGGTGTTTTTTTTTTTATTTTTATTTTGATGACCCTATGTACCTAATACTATCTGGTCAAACTTAGTTATGCTTACTTTCATCATTGAAAAGTACTTTACCCCATTTCTTTTGTGTCCATTTCAAAAGAATTTTAGCAAACTCTATTCGGTCATGTTTCTTTTCTTACGAATTTTAAGTTGCTTTTTGTTCAGATGGCATCCAAACAATCCGCCATCTCTTAAACGACGTTTTATGAGAAAAACACATTTAAATTGTTAGCTTGATTAATTTCTGTTGGAAATAAATTATTCGGATACCGCCAGAAGGCGCTTTGTCTCGTGTAAGTGAGAGCGCACAGGTTCATGGGTATTATTCCAGAGTACGTTTAGATCTTGACTGTGTAAAGAGGGTTATTTCGTGTTGCGATGTAATTTCTCCTGTGGAAGCCTTGTATAGTTTGTAAATAGTATAATTATTTGTTTATGTGTGATTGGTGCGTAGAAACTGTAAATAAATGTGTGTTTAAAATAATTGCTCTCCCTATTTTGGCTTGGTGGATTATTGTTTTCCGATAATTTTGTTAGTGATTCAATTTTTTTTAGGACTCATTTAATGAAGCCTTTGGTTTATCATTCCATCAATTCGATTTGAAGTTTTTTTTTTAGATCGACCACATTTTGGCTTATTGGTAAAGGAAATTATGGAAAGTTCTTCCATAAAAGTATGTTTATTCAAACAAAATTTAAATTAATAAAGAAAACAATATCAAAGCAATAACGTCTTTCTCGATTTAACAACTCTCACTTTCATATTGATATACATTTTATTTATTATTATTCTTTTAACTTCAGAAATCTCCACATTGTGGCAACCATTTGGTACAACTTCTATACGTTAGATTGGAAATGAAGTTACAGGAATGTGCATTACCGTTTTCCAACAATGCAAAACATTTATTGCTTAAAATTGCGATTCTAACATTTACTATGTGTCTTCATAGTTCAAGCTTTCGAGCTACGTCACTTAGGGAGAAATTCTATATTTTGTTAATAATTAATAAGCATTATTTTGAATATCAACGGAATGCTCTTTGTAATTACTTCATTTTAACAATAAATGATAAATATTGTTAAAAATAATAAATAGAACCCAACTCACTTATGAATTAATCTCGTCAACTCATTTTTGAATCGTTCAAACATTATGTATTTAAAATAAATAATAAATCCATAAAATTCGCAGTCTTTTTATAACAAGCGAAATCTTTAATTAAAATTATGCGAAACTTTTAATAAAAAATAATTGATGCACTTGAGTTTCAAATGATATTCGTGTTATCGAAAGACTTGCTGTATAAATATTCATAGTTCCATTGTGGTTTTTACTGGCTCGTAAATAATTTGACATTTTGAGGATTCTGTTTTAGTTTTCAATAAATGTTCATTATTAATAAGATATTTTTTAAATATTGTAATGATATATATCTGGCTAGATTCTATTGATAGCTTAGTAAATTTGTACTATTGTATTACAAATGATGATCTTTTTATGAATATCCATTTTTTTAATGGGATTGTAAAATCATGTTTGCATTTTTTAAACCAAAATAAGTTGCTCGATTTTTTTTTTTTTTTCATTTCTTGCATCTTTATAATATTCATAAGAAATTAATCCTTTTTTTAGACGTAGATTATTGAAACTAATTTAATCAGTTTTTGATCGTATAAAAATAAAATACTCAGCCTATGGATAAAATAAGATTGATTTTTCCTTTAAAGCCTATTTTTTGTTAATTTATCTGTGTACTGTTGCTTTGGAGGATTTCCATAACATTAACTTCAGGGCAATCATAGCTCGAATATTAAATTACTCACGCGCTCGCTTGTGAAGTTCCAAAAGTCATAGGATAGCATTATGCAAATAACAACGTATAATGGACTGTAACAATGTATAAATGGACAGTTCACTGTCAAAACTTTCATTAACTCGCGTGAAAAAGGTTTCGGAAATGATTATCGCCGCTCGATGGGAATGAACAGACCTTGAATGCGAAATGCTAGTTGCAGCTACACTCACAGAACATAGCGTTTCCGAAATTGTCTTAGAATTCAACATTCCTCAATTCTCAGTATATCAAGAGTGTGCAGAGAATAAATAATTTCACTCATTACTACGCAGTCGTCAACCTCATCTGCTTAATGACACAGCCTAACGGCGCCTGCATAGAGAAAACAGTATCAGTTGCGTACCGAGGGGGGCACTGGCCTAGTCTTCTGATCAGAGGGATCCTTGGATGAGCCTTAAATGGTTGAAAATGAGTAAATATTTTTACAGCATTTTATGAAGAAATGAGTGAAACCACTGATAAATTAAGGTGAAAATAGTTTGAGAAGATGATGCCAGGAGAAGAGGCAAGAGATGAAACCGTGAAATTGAAACAAGAATTAAAAAGATAAATGTTTCAAGGCAATCGATACTTTTTGGGCGGCTGTTGATTTCGACCCCGTGGAGGGGGAGAGAGTTGACCTCGGAGTACCGGCGGCATTATGAGCCCTCGACCTGGTACTTCGAAGAAAAGTTGACTGGTAGCTTTTTGCTGCGCTCTTAACAACTAGTCTAAAAGGAATCCTTAATCAGGTTATATATTAAGGCGTTTGAACTTCTGGCGTTGTTGTCGAAGAACTTGCCGTATACTCCCCCTCCAGTATCAACGTGATGATACGAAGAACAACATTCTGAACGATATTTGTAGCGAAGGTTGCTTTTCCACCCATTACTGCAATTGATATCATCCCCTCCCCATTGTATTTAGTTCCGTGTGGTGTCATCGGCTGTGTCTAGGTAAGTGGCGGATCTTTTTAACGTGGGCCGATATGTCACTAGTTGTGATTTACGTGCAGTTGTTTTAATTAGACTCACAGAGGCAAGTCTTTTTGCTTTGGGAGCATATGCAAACATATATACCCAACCAATCCAGGCTATGCTTCCATCTAATGTTCAAGACTTGAGCCACCACTTTGGTATGAAAAGATTTACAGCCTGTGGTGAGAGGGAGAGTTGACTTTGGAGTGCTGGCGGCTTTTCGAACCCTTGATTTGTCGGTCTGAAGAAAAGTTGACCTGTCACTTTTTGTTGCGCGCTTATCAACTAGGCTAAAAATGGTGACTGGAAAAACGTTTGGTCAAATGAATCATAATTCCAGTTAGTAAGTGGTAATTATAAGGTTCGAGTAAGGCGCAGATATCACGACGCCGTGGGCCCAAGTTGTCAACAAGACACTGTGCAAGCTGGTGGTGGTTCCATAATGGTATAGGCTGTTTTTGCACGGCATGAACGGTTTCTTTGTGGTCCAACTGAACCTATCATGACTAGAAATAGTTTTTTTTTTCCAACTACTTTTGCAGCCATTCATAGATTTCATGTAAAGAAACAAGATTGAATTTTCCAGGATGACAAGTAGGCCATATCAACGGTCTCAAATCTTCCTCAATTGGTTTGACAAAGATTTTTGATTATTCCAGCAAATTATTTAGCTTCATTGATCTCCAGACATGAATCCCACGTAACATAAATGGGACATGATCAAAAGGTCTGTCCGTGCACAAAATCCTCCACCAACTACATTTTTGCAGATATGGACATCTGTAAAGGCAGCATGACTGAATATGTCTTCAGGGGTCTTCTGGCGATTTATTGAGTCAATGTCACGTCGAATTCCTACTGTTCGTCAGACAAAGGGAGAACTCATATAATAATAGAGGGTTTTAGGCCCTAATATATGTGTAAAATACAGTGTATTTCTTTTTTTAAAAAAAAATGCTACTTTTGTGGGAGATATGAGAGTAAATGTATTACATGCATTATAGAAGAGATGGAAAAATTATGCTAAATCGTGCTCAAGTTGGCGTGAAAAATATTAAAATGCGTTTTAAATATTGCGGGACCTTTAATAAATTTATTAAGAAAGAGGGATGAATACTTTTAGTTAAATTAATGTTATAAGAGTAATGAGATTTCTTACTTATGAAGTTTCAGATCTTTTGTTATAGTAAAATATTTTTATATTTTCTACCAGGAAATTAACAGGTTTGTAAAGCTTTTTTTTTTTTTTTTTTTTTTTTTAAATTACATTAAAAAAGGACTCCATTCTATGTGAATTACATTCCTACTGGGAAAAAAATTCAACTAAGTACGTCTTAACACATTTACATGCTTTAAAATAAAAAAAGAACGAGTGCTTTATTTACACTCGTTTGATTCTTGTTTTATAACGCGGCATGAAAGGTTTAAATTCACCTTCGCATGGCAAGAAACAAGAAACCCTGTGTGTGTTTTTAGAGGAAGTCTACAGCGGATGTCTGGTCTGACCAGTTTACTGTTATACTTAAACGACAAGAGATAAAGATAAACAGTTTCTTCTATTGAAGGCACTTAATACGGCCGCCTAGTGGTCAGGCACTCCCACTATCGTTTGGTTCTGTAGCGTTGCAAACACACCCCTGCGTAAAAAAAGAAAAAAAAATGTTACCAACTTCACTGGCGAACACACTTTGTTTCAATGATTTCCCACGGTACCATTACCAACAGCGAACTATAAATGCAAATGGCTTTGATCGTGTGTTTTATTTCTATTCTCTTACGACCAGTGTGAATGTTAATAACGACTTATTTTATGATTTTCATCGTGAACTATTTAGATGCGTGAAAAAGTTATGATACACAAGTAACAAATGATAAGGAGTTAAAGAATGAATAATGTTGCGAAGCTATATTTGTATTTCCACGCACAATTTGCTTTAATTCAAGACCATATTTCGTAAATTAACAAGGGTTGAAGTCTTAAGAGATATTTGTAAGGATTAAGGTCTATATTTATGTGTCTAAAATTCTCTAATTTGTAATTGGGACCCTGAAAATTATTCCGTGGTAGAGCAGTGGTCGTGGTAACCGAGTGGTCATGATCGCGGACTCGCAGGAGGCGGCTTCCATCGAGTCGTGGATTCGAGCTTTGATGCCACAAAAAACCCGCTGTTTAGCTTTGGCAGATGCATGTTAAATCTGTCGAAACTCAAAGTCCTCCCATTGGCATGGTGTGGAAGTTAGGATAAGATGGGGTGCCAGCTCAGATTTCGTTCCTCGTCACTTTATTGAGGCTCAAAATTTCGATGTCCGTCGCCAAAAGTCCTCGTGTTGCTTCTATTGCGACGTTAATGAAATCAAAAACCAAAACTATGTTTAACGAACTCGAATATGGATAAATTTCTCCAAAAGTTTTGGATTGGATTGAAATAAAACATTTCTAAAAATAGAGAGAGAGTTAAAAGTTCTATGCAAAGTTTTGCAATGGCCGAAGTAGCCTTGTGGTCATAGCTTCGGATTCGTGGCCGGCGGTTTTCTTTCAGTCGCGGCTTCGATCTATGGCTTCTAAAGACCCGCCGTGTTGTCGGGGCTGATGCACGTTAAATCTGCCGGGGCTCAAAGTTCTCCCATTGGCGCGGTGTGGAAGTTAGGAGAGTTCCATTTCAGGTGTCCTCTTCACTGGACCGAAGTTCAGAATTACGAGGTCCGTCGCCAATAGCCCACGTGTTGTTTCTAGTGCGACGTCAATAAAAACTAAACCAAGCAAAGTTTTGCAAAGAACAGATTTAGCTACCCAAGGTGCGCTTTTTTTTTATAATTATTACGAAATTACTCAATTAAATATAAGAATTAAAGTAAACGAGATAAACTATGGAGAAATAGACAATAGTAAGCTTTTTCAATATTAAAATTAAAGCTAACGATAAATTATTAAATTGAATATATTTAAGCTAAATGTAATTAAAATTGAATCAAACGATAGAAAATTGAAAAGTGATCTGGCACGCGAATTTATAGCCTGCTTATAACAATAGCCCCTTGGATGGCTAAAAAATTGAAAAGTGATCTGGTACGCCAAAACGCCCCTTAAGTGGCTAATAAAATAGTAAGATCAGAGAAATATGAAGAATTTAAAGGAGCAGATAATGCATCACTTATATCGCGCTGAAATATTAATATTCATAGATTTTTATTAGTTATGAGGAAACCTGATGCTGTGAAATGTCTATGATAGGGCCACAGATAACAAATTATTATGACATGAGGTTCAATTTCGTGTAGCATACTGTGCTACTTAAATTGAAACGCATTTTCTAATTTATATGAATATAATACAACATTACGATACTGTAACCCTACAGGATTTTAACCGATTTGCTTTAGTTTTAATTCATATGATTCATGAATCTCTCCTGTGATAAATTAGCAATATGACAGCTATAACACATTACTAACTGAAGTATCCGGCGTTGCTCTGGGCTTACGTAGAGTGAAGAGACTTCATTTAGGGGAATGGATTGGTTTATCCGAAATGAATCGAGATTTTCCTCTTATTTTGGTTTGAGGTTGAATTGTGCAAAACTTTACGAAACTCAAATGAAACTGTAGATTTTATTTAGATGGAAAACAAATATTTGTTATACTTTTTATTCCACTTTTAATTGCAAAGTTTGAGAGTACGCGAGATCTCATTCGCTTCTACTGTAGACGAAGCTCCCTTCGTTCAGGTGTTTTCGATGTTCGAAAAACTAAAGGTAAAAGCTAAAGGCTTTTGTCTTCTAGATACTTATTTAAACTTAACTATCCTTCTCAAATTCCTTTTCGATAACGATAGAAAGGTCTGATATACTTATCAGAGAAAAAAATAAGACTATTCTTTGTTATAGTACATAGATTATGCATTAAAATATATTCGAATTAATTAACTTGTGGTTTGAGAAATATATTTATTTATTCACGTTTTAACTAAAGTTATTATAGTAAATACTTAGTGTTTATATATACCTAACATGTACAAATAAGGATTTCTTGACCCTGTAATATTATGTTGACAATTACCTTCCTTTTGTTTTGAAGGTCGAGTGGGAAAATTTTCATCAATATCGAATTTTAAGTGTAGACTTGCATTAATTATTTAGAAACGGACGATCTTCTTTATTATACATCGAATAAAATTCATTCATGTAATTCTTCTCATTGTTATACTCGTACAGGGTTCACTTAAAGATAAAATAAAGACGAGTTTTTGAAGATTTTTCAATTATTTTACTGGAGAAAAAATTACTTTTATTGCATAAAATTTTAGTTTTGCAGATTAAAAATCTATATCCCAATAACCATTAAGAATTTTTCTTAAAAAAAATTTGTCATGTTATGCCTGAGTAAAAAATAATATTTTTAAAGAAATATTACATAATACCTCTTAGCAGATTCTTGAAAAATGTTTAATATATTTATATGTGCATTCATCAAATCAAGTTTTATGGTGTCGAGTCGGTTGAAATTCTAATTTATTTGCAAAAAAAAAGTGGAAAATTTTTATCGAACGTTCCCGTTTATGATTTAAATTAATGGAAGGCTTTATAATAACGTATTTCCATAAGTGTTCGAGATTATGTGATTGGTTTCTTATTACTCATGAATGTTAACCAGATTATTTGCATATCTTTCGATTCCTATGGCGGAGAAACAGCTTTTTATAAGATCATGTGGTTTCTCTTAGATTTGGATCCTTAATAGCGAAATAACAGTATCTCGGCCATAAAAAGCTGGGTCAGATCTCATCCCCTTTAATGACCTAATACCATTTTTACGGAAGTCAACATTGCCTTCAGGGTGACGCCGCTGTAGATCTTTGCACAATAGGTTTCAAAGGTTTAATAAAACTCGCGCCTCTAATAACTGTTATAGAACAACTTCTGACATGGAGGTTAAATCGCAATAAATATATCCCGATACCCGAGGGTCTTTCTCTGATGCATCTTCCGGTTGCTCGTCCTTACGTGCAGACGATTTTTCGGACCTTCAGGGTGGTTGAGGGTGGACTTGGAAATACTTCTGATCTCTGTAGGTGAGGCAACGAGTCACAGTCATGTCAATGAGGCATTCTAGACTCCAGCCCACAGACTGTTTGGTGATAGAATGAATTCCAAGTCTGAGGTGAATCTGGTCGTGGAAAGTCGGGATCAGGTCAAGGGAGTGGTGAAGCCATGACCGACGAAAGGCGTGTTGGGGCCCTTTGTTTCTATACTTAAAAAAAAAAAGGACGCGAGAATTTCATTCGGTGGTTTCTTTTAAAAAATTTTACTGAAAAGGCAACAAGGTCAAATACATTGATCTTGAAAGGCATTTCTCATCATTAGCACTATAAAGTGTTAAAGTAAATTACCTTTTAGCACTTGAATCGCTTTTGGACCATTTATCATAATGGGTTCAAATTGTGCCAGACGAGGTCTCGATGGATACAACGAAGTGCTATTTGACCGAAGTTTGACCATTTATAATCGAAAAACGTCGCTTTTTAAGTGTTCGTAAGATGTACTTATTTGCTCTTTTTTATTAATCGTGGGAAGTATTACAAAAGTTATAGTGATTTAAAACGGTAAATTGTGTTTGAGGTGAAAGGTAACAGGATTTTAAGGTGTAAGATATTGAGACTTTAGGTTAGTGTGTTAAACGATTCATATTTGTATATTTATGAAAATTAGTAGATCATACACCTAACTACTTGTTAAATGTGAAATGGTTATTGATTTTCACGTAAGGGAAGTTTGATAAATATGCGTTTATAAATTTTTCTCCCTTTCATTCTTATTCTTCCAATTTTTTGAGCTCCAAGAAAAGAAAATTCTGGATTGGGAAATGTTACATAAATATTACCTCTCCTCGTCCAACAAATAACATTAAAGTTTGATAAATATGAAGATTTGTCATTTCGTGTTATTTAGTTCTATTAAAGTTTATTTAATTTTTTTCTAATAACTTTTTATAGATTTGTGTAGACTGTACTTCCTTTAAGGACTCTATGTAGAGTATTTTTTTTTTATTTAAAAATCTAATTTATGCAAGATATATGCAAGCTCATATGTATGAAAAATAAGTAACGAAAAGATTAAAAAAAATTCATTAGTCTCCGTGATTTTTTTTATCAAAAAATTACAATATACCTTTAAGAATTCAACTATTGGATACCTTATTAGTATTAGTTAATCTTTCAAAAATAGTTTAAATACCTTGTTATAAAGACAAAAAAAAATAGTCTAAAGTGTGAAACTTTATGAATTTTTATTATAGAATATATTACATAATAATACTAAACATTGAAAAGTATCATACTGTATAATCAAATTTCGAGGAGGAATATTAGGTAATGATATACATGTAATATTTATATGATGACCTTGCGAATTTTCTGAAGTTGGTGTATTTGATAAATTCTGCGTTTCAAAGCCGTCATTAATTATTTGTTTATTAAATTTACTGTCTAAAATGACATTTCGTCTTAACAAAATAAATATACTGTAGTATGTTTTCTTATGCTGGCTTAGAAAATATGTATAAGCTCTGCATAGTCGAGATTACTAGAAGATTTTAGGTAATTATATATTAAGTTCCCGAAAATTTTTGAATTACTTTTTTCCTTTTGGTGCAGAAGGAAAGAATTTTTTATTAACTGATCTTGAATCCAATGAGAAACTGTGGATTGTTAATTTTATGAGAGTTATATTAATTGGGAAATGTGAACTTTTTGAAACTTAAATTGCATAATTGCTACATTAATTTATGAAGTTTAAAATAAAAAACAAAATGAATCAAATTATGAGCAATCTTCAATGATGTATTCATGGAATATAAAATATCAAACTATTTAAATTTAACCTTGAACTTCAATATAATGTCCGTGGCTAATCAGCTCTTGAACCCTCGCGTACTTGAATTTAAGTGATTTGTAATATGTGTCTCACACAAGTAATTCGGCTACGAAAAAGAGACCCTACAGGAAATGTTTTCTCGACGCCTTAATGAAGCTGAGGTTATGTTTGCTTGGTTTACGAAAGTAGGCGAAGTCTCAGCACCTGAAACACTAGTTTTGTTTATTCTTTCCATGATGCAATGCTACTACCGTGGAAATTGTAGATTTTGAGAAGCTGTTAACAAATTCATTGTTGTTATAGTGGGACCGCGGAAGTGACGATCCTCGTCACAAATTCGCACGCGCCAGAAATTTGATAGAAGAATTAAATAATAGAACTGTAAATGGATATTTATTTGCGTCACAATCACATAAAACGATAATTACGTAAAGAAAATAGCATCATGGAGTAGATAAACACTTATCGTTGTATCGTTGGAGTAGATAAACACTTAGATTCTATTCTTAAGTGTTTATCTACTAAAATATGAGTTTTTATTAAATTTTCTTCTCATTTAAATTTAAATACATCTGTTTAGATTTGGAAGCTGTTTTGCTTTCTTACCTTTTCCTAAAGTTTGATTTAGTCTTTGCTGGAAAAACTATGCCTTACATTCACTGAACTGATAAGCTGTTTTTTTTTAATGTAATATAGTTATCAAGAATTATGTATTTTTATTGAATATTTGTTGCAATTTAATACTTTTATTAACGTCATAAATCTTATAACATCCGTAAAAATTTATGTGATAACACTGCATATGTTAAAAATATTTTGCTTTAGGTTTTAATAAGTCGCTTTAGTGGTTTTAAACATTTTTACCGAGCAAAAATAGTTATTTGTTGTTAATTAAATTTACTTTAATACTTTGGCAGAGCCCTGGGTGGGGGATATGGAGTTGTAACTTCCTCCCAAAGGGCTGTTGTATGCTAAAATTTTAAACCTGAAAAAATTTTATACGGATTTTTTTTATTTTTTTCAGAAAAAAATTAATAATCGAATTCCCTTATTTCATATAACTCCTTTATAAAACCTTATTTACATAAACATTCTTTTCGCCTTGAAAATACTATGTATAAGATTTGTATAAAGAATGGCGATGTGACCATTTTAATAAGATATTTTGTTGATGGGGATAGTTAAGCCTATGATTTTAGAATAACCTAACTTAATAATCTAAATCCTTTTGCAATATTCAGTACATTTTTCTCCATTTTTTATTCACACAAAAAAAAATTATGTTTTTTTTTTTTTTTTTTTTTTTTTTGCTAATTTGTGTATGGATGTGATGACCCAATCTCATTATATTGTTACTCCTGTTGGACTTTTTAAGCCATGGATGTCGATCAGAATAAAGCATGGAAAGGATACCAGTTTATATATGTGAAAACATTATTCACAACTTACGATGGTATAGTTGCTTTAATACACAATGAATAATATTATTTTGGAGTAGCGTCTTGTCTCAACTGCTATTATCATCATTGAATCGTATTTTTAATTAAACTGAAATATTCCACTCGTCACAAGAATTGAATTAAAAAATTTAAATAAATAATTACCACCGTTAATAATTTTTTTGAAAGAAACGGTTAAAAGGGAATCAATATTACTGTTATATTTTTAACTTGAATTGATATATATTCGATAGAAATTAGCTTCTATTTCTGCTGAAACAACAATATAAGAAATATTTGTAAAAATTTACGTATTAAAAAATATTTCATAATTCTATGCCCAAGAGGAAAAGTCTGCTTATTTTTTAAATCTCCTCGGGTTGTTAATAGATGTTCGATTTTTTTTTCAAGCTGTTTCTCTACATTGAAAACATTATCTCCTTCATGGCCATGTAGTTGCGATATTAACTTTTAAAATAATTATATACCTATAGCCTTATGTTCTTTGAGGAAATTGTGGGAAAAAAATGTTATAAATTAGAGGTAAAACTCTTTGTACCCATTACTTTAGTTTATATACTAATTTAAATCTGAGATTAATGCATATCTTTTTGAAAAAGCTTATTCGTATGAATCTGAAGAATTTAGTTTATTAGATATTAAAGATTGATTTTAAAAATGGTAACATAGAATTAAGAAATATCTGTTCCTCTGTAAAATATTGAAAATTGTTGACTTTTTCAATGATTCGATTATTTTCTTTCTATGAATCACAAATTTTTGTGATAAATATACATAAATATTTTAGTAATCAATTAACTCACATATTATTATATTATATGAAATTTTCTGAAAGGACATAAGATATATAAGAACTCAAACTGAAATAACTAGAAGCTCTAAAAAATTATTTCACTTTAAGAGATTAAAAATCTTGTTAAGTCAATACATACAATTTATTAATTTATATTTTACACTAACGAATATATATATATATATATATATATATATATATATATATATATATATATATATATATATATATATAGCATATCCACATCAATCAATAACTCGAGGCTAACATTGAAACAACATTTTTGCGAAATTTTTCTTCATCAACTATAACACCTTTTGTTAATCACCTTTTAGGGTGATACAATCGTTCCAACTGCTTTTTCCCAAAAAAAAAAAAAATTCAGCAAGAAATATTTTGTGAGTAAATAAGCGATAAACAGCTTTTGAATCATCGACTCGTTTCCCATCAAGCAATCGCGGCACCCACTTGGAAAACCTTTTCACTTCAAAAACCTTTTCAGTAAATCTTCCATATGATATCTGTGCATCATCTCAGCAATTCCGAGACTTCCTTTCGATCTTTCATTATAATTTATTCCCACTCATTTTTCGGTGTAACGCTACAGGTCTACCTGAGCGTTCCGCGTCATTTGTGTCAGTACGACCACGTTTAAACTCGCAAACCACCGACAAATCGTTGCTTTTGATGGACAAGAGTCCGGGTAACATTTTCAATCCATTGTTTCGCTTGCGAGTTTACTTGCGTAAACAATGTTTTATCAGAACACGAAACTCGGTTTTTTCCATTTTTAAACAAACTACAAAACGACTTTACTCAACCTCGATACTCAGCTGTTTCTGGTCCGATCGTACAAATTTTGACACGTTTCAAAGCAAGGTTAGTACTCTAGAAAGACCTGGTTACTGGTTTACTAGAGCATATCTCTGGTTAGTCTCAGGAGTTATTGATTGATGTGTTATATATATATATATATATATATATATATATATATATATATATATATATATATATATATATATATATATATATAAATTAACTAAATAAACTTTTTTAGGAGCAGTGAAGAGGGTTAGACATATTCACCAGTATTATTTACATACAACTATTATAAATTTACATTAATAATTCATTTTAATAAAAAACGATAAAAGCATATTTCAAAATGTATTTTGAAGGATCACTGCAAGAAAAACAGATTTGTGATTGGTTAAGTTTTCGTTATAATAAATTTTTCAATCATTGGTGAGATTTTTATTGGTGTAGGTGTCATTTGACGTCACATAAAACACAGATAACATTTGTCTTCAAACGCAGAGAAGTCACCTTGGATTCAAATGCGCAACACCATAAAAAGGAAGCAGGGGGTCTGTCGAGAAACACCGCTTGTTAATTACCTGAAGAAGCAAGCTGATTTTATTCTGCGGCTTTATATGCGCGCGTCTATTTTAACTTTATTAGATAATTAGGAAGAAAAATTTATCTAATTAGAAGTGTTTTTCCCCCTTTTGTTTATCAATTTATTGCAAAATTTTGAGAAAACGTTGCAATTTCTCCTTTGTAACTAAAACTTTTCTTATTTTCAATACATTAATTCACAAAAAGAAAAATATCAAAGGGGGAGGTAGTCATAAATTAATCTCATACCATGAATCTAAATGCCTCTTATTGTATAATTCGGGATACCCTAGCGATCCTTCTCTATTTTCGACCCTCCTTGTCAATCACTTTTTATCTTTTTTTCAACTTCACGTCTCGACCACAGATTAATCTTGTTTGGCGCAGCATGGCCATATCTGGCACTTGCGCCATTAAACTTTACTTTCACTCACTCATTATACATTTTTTTTTAAAAATTTATTGTGTTTTATATAATTATGATGATTTATTAAAGTCGCATTGAGAAGCAACGGGAGAGCTATTGGCGACGGACCTCGTAACTTTGAATCTTGGTCCAAGGATGAGGAAGACACCTGATTTAGCGCCTCTCTCTCCAAACTTCCTCATTTTATTTTATACCTTACCATGTTAATTAATCTTTGTTTACTTTTTCAGATTTATGTATTTCTATGGTTTCTAACATGTGGTACTCATAAAACTTTATAAAGTACTTAATGAAATATTGATAAATACAACCCAAGAAAATGTAGATATGATTGTAAACTCTTCGAATTACATTGAACTAATTGGTTTTGTGCATATAGTGCAGAAATATGGTACTGTATTCATAACAATGTTCGTATTTTATTTCTTCGGTGTTGTAAGAGTTGTGATAAGCTTCAATATTAACTGAGCTCGTGAAACTGTTATTTATATCTATGTATGTTCTTTTATTCCCATCGTTATACTGCAACTTTATTTATTTCTATTTTCACAAGAATTACGTTAGTTTCATCCGCATTACACTAATTTTATCCAGATGTGTATGTTAAAGAATATGACCCAAACTTAAAAGACGTTTTCAAATTGAAAAAATGTTCTAATTTTTATATAAATCGTTTGGATATAGTATATTTATCAACAACAACAAAAACAAAAACAAAAACAAAACACCCTGTGTTCTTAATATTTAGAAATATCCTATTAATAAGCAATGTTTTTTTTTTTTCTGAGTAGTAAGTAGATTTAAAACTGTACAGTTTTACAATGTAAGAAGTGCATATTTATGTATGAAAAATTATTGATTTGGTAAATGTGATGCTCTCCACAAATGCCACGAAAGACAAAATATGATATGGATTTTTTTTTATACTTAGGAGTTAAACAGTGCTCCAAGTTTGAATTTTTTTTTACCATTATGGAAATATAACTTTTAAGACAAGTATGTGACGTATTTCTTTCATTATTTAATTTTACTTTTATCTTAAAATCTCCAATTAAATAGTCATTAAGCTCAAAACTCCAATTGAAGATACATAAGAGCAAGACAAAACATTCTATGGATTACCAAAGCAGTAAGTAAGGTCCATCTCTCACGAATCCGTATTAACTCGGTCAGTCCCTGTTTATAATTTAATAATCAAGTCTTAGCTTACCAAATCACTCGTTTCGATTCAAACGCTTCTCGATAACAGCAAATTCGCATTTAGGTATTTTAACTATGAGTCACTTCAATCCAAACGTTTAATTACAATGATTTAGTTACATTTATAAATGTCTAAGTCAGCTTGTCGTTATCCTCTATCTCCCTTCTCTTTCCTTTCAATTCTATTTCGTTTACATATCTCTAATTCAGTTCTCTTTCCTCCTCTTATCTTTGTCCAATTTACCTTATCATAGTTCGTTTTGATTGGGAAGAAATCTCAATTTTATGTAATTCAAATTACCAAAATGTACCCTAGTTTAGTGAAGAGAAAATCATGAATAACTCAATGTCATACATGTGAAACGTTAAAAATTGAAAAAAAAATGAAATTATGGGTTTCGAGGAAGGCTTCAAATATCTTAGAATGATTTTAAATATGATAGTTGCAAAGAAGCTGCAATCTGATATTCAAAAATGGGTACACTTGTCTGCATCAGCATGGAAGAGATATTTGCCCCTTTTGTATTTTTTTTTTTTTTTAATTCGGTCACTGATTATAATATTTACAAACTTTCTTATCAAAGTTCAGCCCTTTCTGAAGAACGAAAAATTCAACCTTTTTTTTAAAAAAAAAAAAAAATGAACTACAAACAATACTGTGAATAGTTAATGGAAATGTTTGTCCTATATTGTCTCGGTTGCAATACGTGAGGGTATTCAAGTATACATTTATCTAACCATTCCTCCGTTGTGTTTAAAAGTCACACGTACACACAAGTAAATAAAAAAAATATCTATGTTGTTCAAAAGAATAACAATAACTCACTGAACTGGTATGGTGAAATGTATAATAAATAATTATGTCATTCGCTAAAGAATGAATTAACACAATTACATCGGAATGAATTTATCTAAAAGTTTTCTTAAGAGTACCCATTGAAAAGCGTTTCTTGAATTATATAATAGTGAATTTGTCCATAATTTAATTACACTCGAAGCAAAGATTTAATGTTGATTCTGATTATTTTTATAATTTAGAAATCACTCTAAACGAGCTTTATGTTTCCTATAGCACGAGGGTTACAGATGTAAGCTAAACTAAGGCAAATATGCATTCAGGGCAAAGGTATATTTAACGGCAAATAGGTATTTAAATTGATTCATGTAAACGAGATGAGAAAAATCTATTTACTGCTAGTAAAATAAAGCAAAGATTAAACTTTCATTGTCATTTATTGCAGACAATGTGGAGGACAACTGCAGACAAATTTTATTGCCATGAATGTAATTTGTGTTATTTATTATTTTAAATAAATACTTATTTGACTTAATTATATTGTCTTTGAATTCTTTAATGTAAAATATATTGATCGCATTAAATTCATCATTTTTTTCTAATTATCTGAATTTAAAAAAAAATCGGTTTCGCGTTACATTCGGAATGATACGGTGTTATGATAAAAAGTATTTTTTTGGTCATTTAAATTTATAGCTCAGTTCATTTTATACTTTCGAAAACTTTTCTTAAATTGAATAATTCGATTTCGGACATTTTGCACACAAAGTTTCGTTCTTAAAAAGGAATTCATTGTTATTAAAATCAAAAGAAATCCGCGAAAGAAGTTTTTTTCTCTTCGTTTCCACCTGATCTAATCGTATAGCTGAATTCTGAGAAGTCGAAATTTTAGTGAATTTGAATTGAAATCCATTTCATAATTTTGATCATTAAAAAATTTTAATTTAAAAAAATCAAATAATTTGAATCATAAAAAAGGCCAACGAAATCCGGAATTGTCTTATCAGATATAAAAAAAATCAAATTGAAATTTATACAAATTAAAACCGTTATAAAAATAAAACACATCTTACGCATTAATGTATTTAAAATCCTACCTTTCATCATCTAATTCCTCAAATATATCCTCATTTTCGTTGTTGAGAAGTTTGCTATATGGGTCCCATTCTGCACCTGGGGAGTCGGATGTCTACTTTGTTTTTAATAACCCGTAATAAATCCCACAATTATGAAATATTTGTTAGAGGTACATGCGAGTTCGAGATTCGCATGCATTTCTATAAGCAGTACTGCCAGATGAAAAAAAATAAATAAACTTGTTAGATTGATTGATTATTTATCAATGTTGCACTTAGAAGAAACACGAAACACTATTGGCGATGGATCTCGTAATTTTGAGCTTCGATCAAGTGACGAGGACGTCATTTTGTTAGAGATGCAATGCTGTTAGATACAAGAAAATAAAATTTGTTCCAGGTGATAATCACGACTCTAAACCCATAGACCGTTGATAGTTTGGGGGTCCTTGTATAGGACTGATATATGCTTAAACTCTAAAACTTTAACGAAAATTTAAATATCATCTTTTCTCAAAGTTGTCTACGGAAATATACGGTGTAATTGATTAGTAATATGGGAAAAGTATAGAATCATTCTTGTTTTATTGTGTTACTTGATACTGTTTAGAAAATATATAATGTATGATCATATTAGACCTAATGTATCACGTAAAATAAATAAATAATAATAAAAAAAACTTTACCAATTTATACCATGCACATGGATACTAAAATATGCATTTTTGTCCGAAACACATCACTTATTTCGAAAGACAGCAACCTTCGATTTATCTTCCCTTTCAAAAACTTTTAAGAATATCGCTTCTCTTAAAGAAGAGGAAGCTGTCGATCCATTTACACTTCGGGCAATAACTTTTTCCGATTTTTAACGCCACACAACAATGAAATTAATCCACTTAACAGTTTTCTCACATAACTCATTCTCTCATTCCCTCACACTTCCATAAGAATAAATGAGAACAAAGAAACCTGGAACGCAATTAGGCAGAAACAATAGAGAGAAAAGACTGGTATTTTTATAAATATATTCTTATTCTTTCCGACATCAAAAAGCCCGAGCGCCGTGATCTGATTAGCGCACAGGTGTGCGCTGCTTGTCTCACTTTTCAATTTTTGTAGATCAAGGTGCTTGAATTTCCTCTCAGGCAATTTACCCTCGTCTGTGGAAGAGAGAAAAAAATGATCGGTCTCTTTTGTAAAGGATATCCCTTCTTTGTTTGTATATCTTGTTTGAGTAGCGATAACAATTTTTTGGGAAGAGGAAAGTAATGTTGTTAATCGGCGTTAAATTGATTTTATGAAGGAAAACATTTTAATTTTTCCCTTTCTTGTTTATGATATCCTGGCTTCGATGAAAGATGACGTTTTATTGACGTCTTCAAATGTAATCGATATCTTAAAAAGTCTATTTAAATTTTGGTTGGCGAAAATGTATCAAGCCTGGTCAAGTAGGAAAAATATTTTTAGTCGCATATTTCAGAAAAAAAATTATTATTAGTGCTAATACTGACATTAATGTTGAATCTAATAATAAAAATCTTAATTAAATTTATAGCTCGCTTATAAATAGATTATAAAAAAAATATAATGACTCATTTATGACAAAATCCGAACAATTCTAATTTTTTTCAAGTAAAAGTGGTATTATATACATGTCTCTAAGTATAATCTAATATCGCATTTTTTTTTGTTCCATACATTTAAACGAAGATTTTGCTCTAAAATTCTAGTATTGACTGATTTTTATAATTTATTTATTATATTACCATATGAAAATATCACCGATACGAGGGAGAGATTCATAAACTGACAGTATCAAAAACTTATATTTACAGTTTGTTAAATGTTGATTGAACAAAAAAGTAAATTCCGAAAGTGTAGAAGTTTGATGCATGCAAAAAATACTGGTGCATCAAAATCCAAAATGTTTCATGTGATAACTTTTAACAAACTCTTTTGAACATTTACAGTAAAAAAATTGTTTCGTTAGTAAATAATTTGTTCATAACAATTTGATTTCATTTTGTTTCTATGCATTTGTCCCTTTTCAACCCTCTTCCCTCCCCTGGTACTCAACTGATTCCTTGAATCCCATTTTCGGTTATCGTATCGTTAACATTATAAAATTGGAATTTTCTTTCGATCCTTATATCAAACGAAATTCTATTCAATAGTCTCTAGGTGAATTTTTAAATGATCGAAAATT
This sequence comes from Nephila pilipes, assembly GCA_019974015.1. NCBI lineage: Eukaryota > Metazoa > Arthropoda > Arachnida > Araneae > Nephilidae > Nephila > Nephila pilipes. The sequence continues at coordinate 922,138 of BMAW01061153.1, forward strand.
CAATTTAAAACTCGTGCTCGTTTTTCTTATTAATCATGATTTAGTAAATTATTTACAATGCATTTGAAACTCTTTAATTTTTAAAGATTTTACCCACTGAAATTTCAAACCTTGGTTTCTTTCTACTAAAAAAATGAAGTTTAATTTCTTTAAAATTTTATAATACGCTCCCTCCTTCTGCTACTGAAAAACCTTTAAATTCAGGAGACCACTTGCAATCGAGAGAAAGATTGAAGCTAAATTTGTCCGTGAAAAATTTTTGTTAAAAAGAAAAGAATTATACGATAATTAAATTTATTTTTGTAGACCAATGTATTTTAAAAGAAAAAAAATATTCAATAACTGTTTAAAAGTTGTCTGTATTAAACAATCATGAATCGTTTATAGAAAAAGGGACATGTTTTTAGGGCAGAAAGGAAAATTGAAATTAACCTTGAAATGGAGAGTGTTGGGATTTCATTACACTTTCTCTAAAAACTTATTCGAATTCTTTTCACATGTCTCATTCAACAAGTAACTCATAAAAGTTAAAGGTATATTTCGAATGAGTTAGGAAAGTTAAAATTTCGCGGTTGTCTTCCTTGTCTGAAAAAGGCTCAAAACTACCGTCATTAAAACTCATTGTGTAATTGCTGCATGACATAAATGTTCAAAAAATTAAATTTCGATTTGATCATATCGTGATTTTGTATTATATTTCTTTTTTTATGTTTCTTTAAAACTGAAATATTTGTTTATTATCAGGTTCGCATTTAAATACCTCTGAATTTCATAAAATCTATTTAAAAACGGTACATCACATAGATGAAAATAAAGTTACAAAGATTAAAAATCTTAGTTTTAAATAGAAATATAGCAAATACATTGTGTGTCAACTTCTAGTAATAAGTTCTCTTCATATAAACTAAATTTTGTAGGAATTATACAAATTAAAAAAAATTGTAATAATCATATTCGTTTATTTCAATCATTAGATTTAATTTCTAAATGTACTCGTATTGAAATACTTTGATTTTTGTTAATTTGTAACATCCTTGAAAGATTCACGGATGCAATGATTGTCCATACGTGGACAGCATTTACATAAAGTAACACATCGAAGCAAATGTTTTCTTATTCTTGAATTAACTTATTATTATTTTAAAGTTTGCATTCGAAATCAAAGCTAAATCAAAATTTGAAAATTTAAAATTGTAAAAATAGTTTCATGATAATTTAATAACATGTCATTTTTTGAACTTGTGTATAAAAACTTATCGTGCATATAAACTGGATAATTTTTCTGCCATTTTCCTCCCTTCCAATTTTTATGTCATTTTTTTCATAAAAAAAATTGAGAGAACTTTTGTCATATTTTTAGACATATAAAATTGTTTTTTAAATTAGCCTCAAAAATATATTTCTTAATAATGAACATTAGAGAGAAATTTTATTCGCTTTCCATCTTGCCAATTGCTAGCGTTCAAAACTCTTTAGAATGGGCATTTTAATATGTTGTCAGATCGAGAAGAACTGTTAATTTAATGTAGGATTTATATTGATTTTTAAAGTTTGTAGCAGCATCCTGTTACTGTTTCGTCTGTCATCTCAAATGTTATAATTATCATGAGATCTAAATTTCATATTACGTTCAATCATAGACTAAGTAAATAAAATAGTTAATTATATCTAGAATATGTTTAAAACTCCTCTAAAATAAGGGGTTGCTCTCAAATTGTTAACTTCCTCCATTCCAGCTCTATAAACTATCAAAGAATACGCTTACTAGATTATGATCGAGTACCTCGACAGCGTTGAGTTCTCTTCTCTCCTAATCCGCTATACATGCCAGAATACTTTCGCGCACATCACACCAACACTCTTTTTATTATTATAAGCTTAATTACATTCAGTTCAATTCTCTGTCGCTTTTATACCATTTGATTACATTTATTCTCTCTACTTCCGAAGTGAAATTAATTTCCCTCTCGTTCCGTTTGGTTGGGAAGAAGCTGTAAATTTAAATATAAAATCAGAAAAAAAAACAGATGTTAGTTGAAGGTAAATAAATCACTAATAACCCATGTTACTAATCATCTTCATAATGCGATATTTTAAGTTATTTTTAACATTTTCGGGTCATTAATACCAGGGTCCTGAATTTGAAAAATAATTTTTTGGGAGGAAAAAAAAAAGCAATAATCAATACAAAAAATAAATAAATCTTATGTCTCTATTGTTTAAATACCATTTCAAACGATCGATATTTATAGTGACGGTTTTAATGCTCGGAAAGTTCCTATTGGGGAAAATGTAGGTTTTTCTTATAAAAAAGAATGCGGGACAAATATCATGAGTCATAGCCTTCTTCCATCTTTTAGACTCGATATTTTGTCTGGAAATCATGTATGACGCCAGTTTTCCGCATGGGGCCTCCATACCTAACTCGCTAATGAGCTCCATCTTACCTTATTCGTAACTTTTAATGATCCACCATGGTGACATTTGCATGTTAAATGTCTTTACGACATTCATTTCACCCTCGCTGTTGATTGGTGTTCGGATACCAGAGATTTTGTCGTTGTTGACTGGTGATTCATCAGTCGAAATTTGCACATTCGATGGTAAAGATTCGAATTTGTGCTTCTGAAAGATGTGCCGCCTTTCATCGTCCTTTTTAGCATCCGAGAATAGAAATTATAGAAATGGATCCGATTCTCCACCGAATCAGGTTCGTTGTCACTTCTTTTGTTTTGCTGCTTTATTTCTATAATTAGTTTTTTTCCCCTTTATTCTAAATGTATATTGCTATTGTCTATTGTAGCCGTGTCATTTTGTTTTGTATTAAATTACCCTTTAGAATGACCACCAACGATCCGATGGAATTACGTTGCAAAATCAAATGATATTATACTAAATTTAGATTTACAGTCTGATTTCCCCAACAAAATAGATTGAATAGCATCAGTTTTTTCCAGCCTCATTATAATCTGGTCGTTGCTTTTTTTTTTTACCACGTCTTTTCTGAAATGGGTATGAAACTGGTATCCTTGTACACACATATAAATAAAACAGTGATATTTATAACACGTTTGAATTAAATATAATTTTATTTGTGTTCTATATGTCGTAAACTATTTTGCGATTAATGGCGCGATTCAAATATTATCATACAATCTTCCTCAAGGTAGTATTGAAAACGAGATACATTAAACGAAATAAACACTTTCTTTGATTTAAATAATTTTTGTCTAGAGTAGCTCTTCGCTAATTTTATCTGCTAACTGAATATCTTTAAGCTTAAGCTGTTGAGGAAACGGTATTATAAATTAAGTATTTTATAATCTTACATTCACAGTTGAATTAAATCTTTAATTCTTTATAAATTTTAAATTATTGTATACTTTTACGATTATTTCTATTTTAATAAAAATATTTGGAAATACTGAAAATTAACGTTAAATAACAAAACAAATCATGTATACAATTCGATTGCAGTAAATTTAGTCCTCTTTTTCAAATATTGTGGTTTTAATTCATACTAAACAGTGATACTGATAGACAATATATTATGCAAATTTTGCTCAGACATTTGTGGTATGTAAATCGTTTCTTAAACTCTCAAATTTGTCATCATAAATACAAAATTTCGAAAGATCAATCCATTTATACTTACTTCATTTTGAAAATTTGTATGTGTATCAGTGTAATTTTTTTTAAGTAATCTCATTTACTTCCCGAACTAGCAGTTTTATTTGTCGTTTAGAATTTATTATTATTATTATACAGGGTTATTCAAAATGATTCATCCGTTTTCAAAATTATATATTTTCAGAAATAAACGAAACAGAATTATAGATAATTCATGAATGCAAAGGGTAAATATAAAAGTATTTTTACATGTTTTTCGATATGACTTCCTTTAGTTAAACGCATAATGTCCATTCGATGTGTAACACGTTGGTAATTGATTGTACATCAGCAGAAATTCATTGTTTTAAGTTCGCGTAAATATGTGGGTAATGGGGACACTTTATCTTTTCCAAACCCCAAAAGGAAGAAATCGCATGGGGCCATATCAGTTGGGTAATATCGAGTCATCTGGTCCACTTCGATCGATCCAACTGCAAGATAGCTCCGTGGAAGCTTCTAAAACAGCTTTCGTGAAATGGCTTCACGAAGAATACACAAGGATCCACGATTGTTCACAATCTAAAATTTTCTCAGTTTTCCTTTGTATTCATGTGTTATTTCAGGGCCACGGTAGCCTAGTGGTCAAGGTCATGGACTAGCGGCCGGCGGTTTTCGTTCAGTCGCGGGTTCGATCCTTGACCACCAAAGACCTTCCGTGTAGCCGAGGCTGATACACGTAAAATCTGTTCGGGGCCCAAAGTCCTCCCGTTGGCTTGGTGTGTAAGTTAGGGGAGGGGGTGCCAGCTCAGGTGTCGTCCTCGTCACTTGACCGTGGTTCAGAATTACGAGGTCCTTCGCAAGTAGCCCTCGTGTTGCTTCTAGTGCGACGTTAATAAAAAATTAATTCATGTGTTATTTATCATTCTGTGTCGTTTTTGAAATCGGACGAATATTTTTGAATAACTCTGTATTTTGAATAATTTTTTTTTCTTTTCGTACAATACATAATAACTCATATAACTGATTGCCAGGAAACAGTTATAAAAATATCTAAGATATCTGAAAAATGTATAGTATTTAAATTCTTTCATCTTTCGACTTCCGTGATATCTGTTTACTCCATCCACCTTTAATGAACGCAGTTCCTCGATCATTATTTACTAATTGGTTTGAAAGGGTTTTTTTTATAAATTTAAATTTTCAATGACGGTTTTCAAAATTAATGCAGTTTGAAAATAAAATCACGAAACGTTGATGAACCTAGGAGATATTCGAATTCCGTGATGGATTCATAAAAACGGAAAAATCGCACAATCATACATTTAATTTATCTTTCATAACATCATTTTGTAGAATATCAAAATAAACCAGTTCGCATCCTATCTTTAATACACGGATATGCTGTGCATTGGTAATTCGTTTAACATTCTGCTGAACGATGTTATAAAAGATTATTAAAATTCAAAATAACTTTTCACGACAGGCTTCTAAAGATATGATTTGTTGCTTTTCTTAAAGATCACTTTCTGCTCAAATTAAACTCTGGTGATTAAAGTCGATGTCCGGATTACTGGAGATCACCAATGGTTGTTCTGCAGGTCAGTGGTTTGAATTGTAAGAGCATTTGTGCGAGACACACACTTAAGACCCTGCATACATGAATAAGCCTTCGTCGAAAGCCAGCTTCGACATCAATAGCACACGAGGCGGCTGACTTCAAGAACGTAATTAAAGCAATTATTCATTGCTTATCGGGGGATCGCAACGTGCGTTTGTCTAGATATCATCATCCAGCAACACCCAAACTTAACAACTCATTCCCTATGCCCGAACGTTGAACTTTTTGGACATTGTAAATGAGCGTTTGATAGATGAAATGGTTTGCCAGCTATACAATGGAACGGTGAAACCATTTCATTAATAATGTAAAAAAGGCTTCCTTTTTTTAGAAAGAAATGTTCTTAGGAAAAGATAATAGAGATATGTAATTTGGCGAGAGATTATAAGGTCTTTTCCCGAGATGGTTGCACTTTCACTCGCAGTTCTCACTAAACTTCGGAATGAGAAAGTTTTTGTGCGTCACCCATTCAACTTTTCGATTGGAGAGTTTTTTAATAAACAAGGGTGAATGGTGCTCCGGTTTAGAAATAGAATTTTTTTACTTATTCATTTTTAAAGATCTATCTCGACTCGGACAATGAAAGTTTGATTTATAATAAATGATGTAGCGGTACAATTATTAATGCCTCCTGGAACGCAAACTGCTATTAACTCGGTATTGTTCGTCGTGGTTTATTTAAGTCTTCCCCGATTTTTATAATCGTTTTGTAATTACTGAAATTTGCCTAAACTTAAAGGGCAATTTGAAGCTTAAAATAAAAACGAATGCGTACGAATCGAGTGTTGGATACATGTGAGAAAAGGAAATGACTTCCTTGATATTGTTTTTTCATTCACAATTAAAATAAGGTAACTGCCGAATAACTTCTCGTTCAGGGTGTTTGAATTAAACTGCTTTTTTTGCGTAGGTCCTTAAAAAGTAAAAAAAAGTTCTTGTAAACATTTCGGGCCAATAATAAAATCTATGAAAGACCTATTTTAATTTGACAGATAGTATCGTATTATTATTATTATTATTATTATGCCTAGGAAACCCTCACTTGCCATATAGAGCGTTGAGTCTTATGTCAAGTCCCCGATCTGACTCGTAATTTCGAACTTCGTTCACATGACGAGGTTGAAACCCCACTCTCTACATCCATGCCACATTGCGTGAATTCTTTGAGCGACGACACTTTAATGGACATCCGGCCTTCTATACAACGGAATTTAATGGAAAAAATTCTTGGTTGAAACATCGCCGGCCACGAGTTTGATACCATGGTCATTCGATTGTCATGGTCGTCGAATATCACATTACTGAATATCCCTTCAGTTTCTTGAATCACGAGGAATAAAATTAATTCAGTCTGTGTTGTTTAGGTCGCAGTATCCTCACTGATTGCGTCGTAGTGAGGAATCGTGATTACGTTACTGACAGTAATTTTGTGCGATCCTTAAATATGGACGGGAGAACGAGAACATTGATTCGAAGCCGTTTAAGTTCTAATCTTGCTCCTAAGCTTTCAGATCATTCGGATTCTAAGGCTTCAACGAGTTAGTCTTATGTGTAGTACTGCTCTTAATCAATTCGATGAGCACTTGAGGAGAACTTAAAACCAACGGGACTCCTCGGTTTGTTATGATTTTTTTTCAACCTGCACTAATGTCCAAAAGTGAAGCACAGTTTGTGAAATGCGAAAAAGTGTGAGTAAATATTGATGAATTTATTCGAAATAATTTGCGGAGAATCATCTGTTGAATGTGGACATTTCAGTTGACTTCTTCATGCGCCAAATACCTGCGAATGTGGATCAACCGACTCACTCATGGCATAAACAGTTCAGACAGGTCTGGTGCAATACATGTACGAAAGATCGTTGTCAAAGATTAAACAGAACGAATGATGGTACGAAGACGACAAAGGGACATGTTTCTGATAGAGAGAATTGTTGGAATCGTCTAATCTGGACGATCACAAACGGAATTGCCTCGAATTCTGAATGTGACTCAATGTGTAATGTCAAGATTGTGGCAGAGACTTCAAAACGTGGAAAATGTTAACCGGCGACCAGTGCTAGGTCGGCCAAGAGTCACAATCTTTCGCCAAACCGATATTTGGCAATAACTGCGCAACGTCAAAAGTACAATTGAGCCAGAGAACTAGAATTCAGCACTCAAAGCCGCTACATGAGTACGAATTTCCAGATAAATTATTAACAAGAGACTCAGTCATGTTGGTCTCTATGCCAGACGACCAGCAGTATGTATTCCTTTCAAATTTATGCATAAACGCGTTCGTTTAAACTGGAGTTTGGAACACTACCAGAATTTGAGACGGTGGACCAGTGGGATGTTCAATGACGAATCTGGCTTTCATCTCAACACTGATTCTCATTGGTTAACGATATAGTCAGGGTGAGGAATTAGTTTTCTTTCAAGAGGACTCATGGTATAGGCAGACATCTTGCTGAACAGATTTCCATATCTTTGAGACGCGTTAAAGATACAGATATGATAAAAGAAACAGAGATGTTCTTGAGCCTTATGTTCACATGTTTCGAAGTATTGTCGGTCCTGACTTCATATTTATAGATGACAATACGCTCTGTCACCTCGAGAGTTCGATCGACGATTTCTTTGGAACGTAAAATATCCAGCCCATGCCGTGGCCTGCTCTCTCGAATGATCTGAATCCTATCGAAAATGTATGGGATATACTCAGAAAACAACTTGTAGTCCTTCAGTGTCCACCACGCTCTAATCCAGAACTGATAAAGATCTCTCCGTGGCGTTTGGAATTCTTTAAACTTTCAACTCATCCGCAATATCATAGTAAATATGGAAATGTGTTGTGCAGCGTGTCTGGGCGTCAAAAGGTGACCATACACCTTATTAAACTTCGTCATCACCTTTTCATTACATTTGTTTTCCACTAAGTGTGAACTCTTTATGTCTCTCTCTCCTTCCAAGCTCTTTCTATGGATAGTAGAAGTGATTATTATCGTTGTTTCGCATTGTTGTCTTATTTCATAACCGTCTTACACACGCATTTCACGTTTCGCACCATTCCGACTTCCCGATTTCGAACATTATTCATTTTAATTACCAGTTATGCTTAACTTTTGGACACCAGTGTGTGTAACCAGTCTGCTGATTTGTGGAATAGAAGCCTAGAGAATTAATATAGCCGTTGTACGTTAAACATAGCTCGGCCTCGAAATCTTCAGTTGGCTTGGTATAAAAGATAGGAGACAACGGGATACTAATCATATATTATCTTCGTCACTTGGACATTATTCAAAGTTATTAGATTAAATTTGAAGATTCTCGTAAAAGAAATGTGATACAAATTATAGGATTTTTTTATTAAAAAAAACAGGTTTTATAAACTATAAAGCCTGTTTTCTTTAAAATTATCTTTTTACAATTTCATATACAGCCGTGCTGGTTTTTCGTTATTCTATTAACTTTTAAGTTGTCATTCTTTTTCCAGGGATATTTTTTGTGCAATGGACTCATAACCTTTTATTTCGTTCCATGTGTCTTTTCGCTAGTAAAATAACCGATCTCGACTTTTTTTTGCTGCTAAACCTCTATTCTCGAGTATCCCTTTATGTGTGTATGTGTGAGAGAGAAAGCGAGATTTAAAAAAACATGCAGAAAGTAAAATTACGAATAAAACCAAGTATAGTTATACAGAAAAACAATACAAAAAATGTGATATACATCTGCTTCTTTCTTGGTTGATTTACATAAAGAGTGATTAGCATCTTAAGTAAAGAAACAATTAAATAAATCTAATATATAAGACATTTTAAGTAAATTTTCATTTCTTTAAGTCTTTTTAACGGCGCAATGTTATTTAATTTAATTATGGACTTTAAATTCTGACTTGATAATCCCGTGATAACAATAATAAATGATTCTATAATAATAATCTGCAAAAAAAATTGAGAGGAAGAAATGCAAAGCCTAAACTGTTGCCATTGAGAAAATGTAACGATAATAAATCGCTGTTTCTCCTCCTGTATTCGAAATTACATAGTCCATCGTGCCTAGCCTATTGTGCAACTTCTTTCTGTGACAATAATTAGAACAAATAAAATTAATCTAAACTCTCTTGGATCGCATAAAATCTTACCATTGGCTGCATAAAATCCCTACTGGATACGCTGTCCATAAAATACTGTAGATTCTCACCGCATCTGTTGGGTTTACGATGGTAAAAAAATAACTTATATTACAGTGCGTTAATTATAAAAGTTCACTTTTCAAAAATTATGTTATGCACTAGTAGATTTCGTTAATTAATTATCCTGCTATGGTTTGTACCGAGCATTTGCTTGGAATGTGAGGCACACAGTGGAAAATTTCCAAATAAAACTTTAGCGATTAATGGCATTGTGAGTTTAAATAGGAAGTGAGTTTTAGAGTAGAAAACAGTATGATGATTAATTCAGAGTACTATGAAATGTTGTTCCTGTATCAGCATTTATTTAATAACAGTTCGATTGTAATAATGGCAGTTATTTTAATACATTGTATTTTAGTAAATATTTTTTCAAGCATTTCTGTTTAAAATACTCAATTCTCTGACGAATTCGGTGCAAGAAAGATTATTACATCATTATTACTGCTTTCTTTTACTAATTCCATTAGCATTCATACTTTTATTCATATCAGTTCATATACAAATAATTCATACTACTCCTACAGTTGATGAACTTTTATGACATAAGGGGTCAAGGTAATTAGTTTCATACAGCCTCAAGACTATGTTCGATGACTGAATGTGGGAAAATGGGGACTTTTTTCGGGGGGGGGGGGAAACGCTTCTGCATTACGTGATGTGAATATTCGAAGTCATAACTGACTTAATTTTAGTGTGTTCAGCTATGTGATTCATTGTTGTTTGTGGCATTCATTGTTAAATTTGGTGTTTGTGGCATTCTGTTTATCGGTTGTTAGTTTCATATTTTCTTTTTAATGGCACCAGATTTACATATTTTAGTAACATACATGGTTCATACTTCCTTAAAAAAAATATTTTTCTTTTACCAAAAAAAAGTATCCCTTATTCCCAAAAGCATTTAAGAAAAATGATTTAATACCACTCGTATTCTTAGAAATGTTGATTTTAATCGATTTTTCAAACTATAAATTGACATTCTTTTTGGATATATTGCGCCATATTAAGTGAAAAATGTGGCATTTGATGAAATAATAGAAAAAGGACCAGCTGTATACTCAGTGTGATAAGTTAACATCACACAGGAAAAGAAAAGTAATTAACAAAATATCTGAATATATACTAATATGCAGCACAAGAAACCATAGTAGGGGAGGTATGAAACAAGTCACGAACTTATCAGGATATGACAGTAATTGAATAATTACTAAATTGAAAGTTAAATTAATAATCGAATGCGCATTATTACTTAAAAGTTTTAATTGCTTAACGAAGGAATATGTTCTTAATAACTGGTTTACTAAAGCTTCTTATCGAAGTCGTATTAATTAATTACGAAATCTTCATTCGTAGATATGAAGCCAATTAACATGCCATGAGATTGAACCGACGTGTTTGAAGAGAAAGCACGATTTTAATTCGAATGATTTATCTCTGCAGGTTCTGTCCTGGTTGTGCAGGAAGGGAAATGAATCTCTGGAAAGGCATCAGGCTATTGCTGACTCTCTGGGGGCCATCAAGCAGCAGGAGGAAGAATTCGAAAAGTTCTATTTTCTTGCCATGGTAAGTCACTATTTTTTACTATCACTAGCATGCGATGGTTGTGGAAAATTTCATTATTTGTGTGTGTATGTTAACACGGAATATGTGATTGTTGAAAACCCCAGCGCAGTAAAACTTCCAATGATTTGTTTTAATGTGATGCTTTCCTTTTAAAAATGTTTGCTTATAAAATGAATTGTTTTTTTTGTAGCTCGACGTTGATTTCAATGAAACTTTTGTAAAAATTGTGTTTAAACCTATCGAATGATACATTCATTATCCTGTGACGTTGAGAATTTCTCTTTATTAACCTTGGAGACTTCATATCAGTTTGAGTTGCAAAAAAATTTCTTCCCAACCAAAATGAAACTTGTTGAGGTAAATTAGATGAAGGTAGAACTGGAGTGATATGGAGATAATGATATATAAATAAAAAAGATTGAGAGGAAATAAAAGGTAGATAGATGATACAAACTTGCTGATTGAGAATTAGTACTAGGACAACAATCAGCTGTTTGTAGGAAATTGTTGAATCAAACGAGTTAATTGGTAAGATAAGAATTTATTAGTTGATCCTAATTTAAAATAGATAAGTTAAGTGAGACTCGTGATAGTGACTTTAGCTATTTTATATTGATTATTGATAAAGTATTTTAGTTTGTTTTTAAGCATCCACAATTGCAATCAATATTTATTGCTTGATATCTTCAATTAAGATATGGCGCAAGAACTGGGTAATGAAGGGCAGGCTTTACAACTCCAGTATAACTTCTTTATAGGAAACACAAAAATTATTGAAAATTGAGTCATGTTGAATCGTTGGAGGTTTTTGTTGTTGTAAAAACGCTGTTTTTGTCTTGTGATTCCCACAAATCACCTTTCAATTTCACTTCTTGGCATGCTTAGAGAGAAAACATGTCAAACAGCGTCGATATCACCGTGAATTGGCGTTCTTATTGCTTCTTTGAAATTTTCATTTCTATTGCAAAATGTTTAAGTGATATTAAAATATTGCATCAAAGCCGAAAGTGTTTCATATCAGTCTTTTCCTGTACGGTTTTTTTTTTTTTTAAAATACTTGCTGGCTCATTAACTGTTTTTCCTTTGGTGCATGCTGCGTTGTAGAATGATTGATTTGTTTTAGAAGGATAAGAATATAAGAGCAACAAAGGATATAATATTTTTAATAGAAGTTTTTCATTCAATAAATATCAAAGTATTTCGTCTTTTTAGGGAATGTTCTGAGAACTTATTTTACTAGCTACTGCTTTGTTTAAAAAAGCTCTTTGAATGTAATATAGCACCACGGATTTATCTTGAATATATTCCAGCGGTAATACCTATATGATGCATATTTAATACAATTAAAAAGAATATGCTCTAAATCGTTGAAACGGTTACGGGTACCACATATTACATTATCCTTTTGATGGAATTTGTGTAAAAGCCCAGAAGATGGGATCATTTTGCATTATGCTAAGAATTTCCTCTCGTCTGCTCTTTATCCAATTGGATATTTTATCATGGTTGATACGCTCTCTAAGTCTTCGAAATATCCACTTAAATAAAAAAAAAAAAATTCGTTGGCTATTTTCATTCTGTTTCTGTAAATGTTGTTATTGATATCTTCCGGTTCAATCTAGTCTGAGAGCATTGGACTCCGTCACAAATTTTGCGAGTCTGTCCGCCTGATCACCCCGAAAAATTTCCTGGTGTCCCAGAATCCAAAATACACTGCTGGCCTCACAAAATGCAACACCCTGAAAGAAGCATGCAATCCATGTGAAATTTACATCAGGAGTTTGCGACGATGAGTTATGCAAATCATTAGCATTGCAGCGCAGACGCACATCTTGGGTGACCGTAGCGCCACCTGCAAGCGCTATATAAGGGAGAACAGATTGGCGATTTGAAGTGCGGCAATTGTTTTTTCGTGCGGTTTTTTGCGTAAGCTGTTTACCTATGCCTCTTGGAATACATCGAGTGTCTCTTGACCAAGTTTCTGGATTCGACCGATGAAGAATAGTAGTCTGTAGAGATTGCGGATTATCCTTCAGAGAAAACGGTTAACGTGTTGGACGAAACCTAGCAACTGTGATGCGGATCTCTGATCGCTAGATGCAGGAGGGACCGACGGGGCCGATTGCACCCACCTCGTTACACCACTGCCCGTGATGACAGGCAGATTGGGCGCATGGCAGTGATGGATCACTCCGCCACATCATGAACCATAGCACAACAGATTCAGTATGCTACGCATCATTCGGGGTCCGCTCGTACCATTCGACGCCGTTTGCAGCAGTGTGGAATGTCCTCCAGGCGTCCATTGCTTCGTTTACCCTCGACTCGAAACCATATGCATTTGCGCCGCCAATGGTGCGATAAACGGTTGACATGGACAACTGAATAGAACGACATTGTGTTTACTGACGAATCCCGCTTCTGCCTGCAACATCACGTTGGTCGGATTCGAGTTTGGAGACACCGTGGTGAGAGGCTGCTGAACTGTTGCGTTATGCATTGAAACACTGGTCCTGCATCCGGTATCATGGTTTGGGGTGGTATTGGATTTCACTCCTGCACCCGTCTAGTACGCATTACCGGTACGCTGAACAGCCAGTGCTACACCTCTGAGGTGTTGGAGCCCGTGGTCTTACCATACCTTCAGCGCTTGACACCAGCCATATTCCAACAGGATAATGCGCGACCACACGTGGCACGCAATGTTCAAGAGTTCTTCTTTACCAATCAGATTGAATTGCTTCCTTGGCCTGCTTGTTCTCCCGATCTATCACCAATCGAAAATGTGTGGTTAATGCTTGCACAACGATGGCCCGGAATACACCACCCGCTGCTACACCAGATCAACTTTGGCAATATGTGAAAGCCACATGGACTGCTGTACCCCAAGGATGCATCCAAAACCTCTTTGATTCTAAACCGAGGCGTGTGGCAGCGGTTGTAGCAAACAATGACTGCTATACTAACTACTGATTATGTGATCATCCACACTTCACAAGAGGGTGTAATTTTAATCGTTTGATATTTGTACAACATTCTATCTGAAAAATAAATTTCGCTGTGATATCTCTGGTCCTTCTGGGTGTTGCATTTTGTGTGGCCAGCAGTGTAGTATCATTTGAGCATGAAAATGCGATAGAATAAATATTTTGCTGGCTAATTGTGAATAACTTTTGGTGATTAGATATTATAATTTTCAAGTACAGATATAGCACACAGTGACTCAGATTTTTATTTAAATCTGCAAGATCGTCTGAAAATTGGCATATGGCTGTAATTGTAGAATTAATTAGATTTAAGCTGAAAGCAAACAAGGAATTTTTTATTATGCCTGCTATAGACGTTATATTGTTATTATTATTATTATTTAAAGCATCCTTATCTATTATGAAATAGTCCCGGTAGTTATTGTTCACTATTGTATAAGCCTCTTATAACAAGAACAGGTAAATTTTTATCCAGAAATCCAAATTCATCGGTGTAAATTTGTTTTGAGTGATATTCAAAAGTAAATTTTTAAATCATGTGACCAGATCATCTGATTGCGATTCAAAATTACGAGTTTTGACGCTATTTCGAAGCTCACTCACATGTTAGATGTTTACAAATATTTTTATAAGTTAATATTCGGTTGATTACAAGCCATTCAATTTAATACCTCATTTATTTTAAATCTGTTCCATCAGATGGATTTTAACACTTTATTGAAACAATACTGTCACTTTCCATTCGAATGATAACCGAATAAAGACTGATAGCATCTGAAATGGCATTATCACCACCGCTTTGTTTTCTTCGGCTCTACTTTCAATTGTACGCTTTCAATGGACAAAGACTATCCTGTCATATTTTACCGATTGAAAGAATAAATGCGTAGATATTTTTATGGGATGAAGAAATCTACATGGACATCTGATTAGTTTTTAAACATTCAGAACTTCTAATAGGGTTGTATGAATTTTGTATTGTTTGAATTGAAGATTGATCACTATATTATTATCGAGGTAGCACTTGAGTGGTTACATTTGTCTGACGTCATGTTGTAATTTAACTATTGGCTATTGTTGACGAAATGAAGTCAATCATTTAAATAAGATCAGAAAATAACAGCTGGAAGATTAACGAAAAAGGGGATTTCTTAAGTTGTCCTTGTCTACTGTGTGGGGCCGTGGTAGCCTAGTGGTCAAGGTCGTGGACTAGCGACCGGCGGTTTTCGTTCAGTCGCGGGTTCGATCCTTGGCTGCCAAAGACCCGCCGTGTAGCCGGGGCTGATGCACGTTAAATCTGTTCGGGGTCCAAAGTCCTCCCGTTGGCGTGGTGTGGATGTTAGGAGAGGGGGGTGCCAGCTCAAGTGTCGTCCTCGTCACTTGACCGTGGTTCAAAACTACGAGGTCCGTCGCCAATAGCCCTCGTGTTGCTTCTAGTGCGACGTTAATATAAACTAAACTAAACTAATGTCTACTGTGAATGAAAAGGATTCGATATCGGAATATTTCTCTCTCTCTCTCTTCCGACTGAAGAATATTCCAAAAGTAATTTTTGACATCATTAGGGTACAGAGAGCATAACTTAATAGTGTATTATTCATTTATTTTTAATTAATTATTTCTTTTTCATCCAATAAAATACGTTTCATTTGTCGTCTCCTACACTATAACACCTAGTAGAAATTTCAAGATTTACTCGGTAAAATTAAAAAAAAAAAAAAAAAGGATATTTTTAGAATATTTCTAAATTTTAAGGAAATAACATTTCAAATTAATACGCGTGTTAGAGCCACAGGAAAATTGTGTTAATACTGAATTTTTCTGCCCGAAAATATCCCGATTGTCCTGTTGTTTCACAACAGGGAAACGATAGCCATAATATATTTTCTTTTGCGGGCGACCTATCTGTCTTCTGAAATTCCTTATGGAACGTAGACTAATATTAGATTTAAAATTTGCAAACTGTTCATGCAAGACATATGGAATTTTACTATCATATTTTCTTTAAATCTTTTAAATTTTTATAAACATAATTAGAGTTTTACGATTACAGACATTGATAGAGTACAAAAGACAAATTGAGTTTTTCAAATATACCTTCAGATCGCCCCATTCCCATCTAATAACTGGGGCTGCGGTAGCCTTGTGGTCATGGTAGCGGTTTTGTGGCCGGTAATTTTCGAGGAGTTGTAAGCTCGAGCCCCGTTGCCTCTAAAGACCTGCCGTGTAGCCGGGCTGAGGCACGTTAAATCTGTTGTGGCTTAAAGTCCTTCTGTTGGTGTGATGTGGAAGTTAGGAGAGGGGGTTGCCAACTCGGGTATCGCCCTCGTCACTTGATCGTCGCCAATAGCCCTCGTGTTGCTTCTAGTGCAGCGTTAATAAAACCATTCGACAACAACAGTTTAGTTTAGTTTTTATTAACGTCGCACTTGAAACAACACGTGGGCCATTGGCGACGGAGCTCGAAATTTTGAACCACGGTCAAGTGACGAGGATGACACCTGAGCTGCCCCCCCCCTAACTTCCACACCACGCCAACGGGAGGACTTTTGGCTCCAACAGATTCGATGTGCATTCGAAAACAACAACCCAACTAAAAAAGATTAACTAAGTGATATAGGTTAATTTTCTTGCACATTTGAATACGCTTCATTTTTGGTAACATTTTCAGTTACCAGAAATGAAGTTTTGTTTTAATTTAATGTTACTTTTAATTTAATGTTCAAAAAACAATAATTAAACAAAAATATTTCCAATTGAGAACTGTGGAGAGAGACTGCGACAGACATTCACAGCTGTACTAAACGACCGAAAATCATTATTTATTTTGGATTATTATTGAAAATGGGCCGTCTTTAATATCTCTTATATGACTTGTTAATGAGTTTGAGATGAATTTTGGAAGTCGCGGAGTACAAAGCATTTTCTGTGAATCTAGAACCTCTTATTTAAAATGTCACTGATAAACTAAACTTTGACGAATCGATAAATCAGTCTGTGAGAGACAAATATATCTTGTGTGTAGAAGAGTCTGTATTTGACAACCCCTTTATCAGCGCCATTTACCTGATAACTTGCAAAACAGAGAAACTCAGTTAACTTCATGGAATATTTCACTAAACTAAGCTATTGTTAGACAGACTGACCGACTTGTTGTCAATATAACAAACGACCTGACCACGAACCGATTCTGGCGAAGTGCGATTGTAATCAGTGAAAAACTACAATTCTGTCAGGGCTTTTAAGAATCCGTCATTCGGTTTGAGGCTTCTCCGACTGTTATCCCCCCCCTCCCTCCGTTCCCTAAAGTCTCAGTTTCGGGAGAGATCGCAGACTGGCACAGAGGCCCAGAAATGCTCTCTCTCTCTTATCTGTTATCTGCCACCGAATTGAACCATCTCGTAAATCGTGACGACTTCAAGCATTCCGGATTAGAAGTACGGCGCCAGAACTCGGAAAGACGTTCGGAACATAGAAACAACCTTAATGATTATGCTTTCGTTTCAAAAAGTGGTTATTGGAGATAAAGTAGTGTTATAAATATTCTGAGAGACGTCTTAAAAAAAATCGTATCTCGTTCTTTTAATGATAATTTCTTTTATCTTTAAAACAGTTTTGTTAAAATATATGAGTTTCAGTTGAAAATATAGTACACTCTCAGTGATCCGACAGATTTCGGATTACCAGAAAATCACTTGTAATAACGCATTTAAATAGAAGAAGCTGTGCATTAATGTATGAAATTTAATATACATGGTTTTTCAAATGTTTCATACGATTGCGAAGTTCCATATTTTCATAAATAAACGACACAAAATGATAAGTAATTTTAAATGCAAAGGAAAAATATAGAAATTTTTTTTTTTTTTTGGCATGTGTTCGATATAACTTCCTTTCGTTACACGTATACTGTCAATTCGATACATTAATTCGCACCAAACACGTTGAAAAACGTTAGTAGTAATTGATTGTAAAGCAGCAGAAATCCGTTGTTTGAGTTCACAAAAATTAGTGGGTAATAGTGGTGCACACATTTTCTTTTTTTTTTTTACAACCTCCCAATGGAACAAATAGCACAGGGCACCAGGTGATTTAGGGGATCAGCTGTGTAATATCAAGCCATCTGGTACATTACGACCGATCCAGCTGCGAGGTAGCTCTGTGAAAGCTTCTACCCTTGTGGTGATTGGGTGTAAAAGAATAGTACCATTATAGCTCATGCATGTTGGTAAGAGGTGATTAAAATGGGTACTGAGTGTCTGGGAGTATAGCCGGCCACCCTGCCTCTGGGGATTATATCAGGGGACAGGTCCTCCCAGGTTGGGGGATCTCAGAGGCTTACTTCCTTTATGTGGATACGGGCATCTTGACCCCAAAGCACCCTGATTATCTCCCCCCCCCTTTTTTTTTTGTAAACTCGAGAAACGCACACCCTAGATACCCTACGATCCTTCTCTATTTTCGACCCACCTTCTTGTCAACCATTTTCCCCCCAATTTTTCCACGCTTCTAGATCTCAGTTTTGCACTCCCTCACTTGCTTTGTTTGGCGTAGCATGACCACATCTGGCTTTTTCACCTTTGCAAATACTATCATTCACTCATTCAAACGTCTAGATCACAGTTACACCTTATTTGGCGCCGCATGGCCACATTCGCCTCTTGCGCCATTAAACTCTACTATTACTCACTCACTCCGTGAAAGCTTCTAAAGCAGCTAACGTGAATAGCTTCGCGAAGAACACACGAGAACCATTTATTGTTCACAATATAAAACTTCCACATTTTCCCTTTGTATTTATGTATTACTTATCCTTCTGTGCCGTTTATTTATGAAAATATGGAATTTTGAAATAAATCAATCAAGTTTTAAATAAAATTTTAAACATACGAAATATCTAAAACTACAAAAAGAGTACTGCTTTGTATTGTTATCTTACATTATTCTGTTGAAGTAGTAGGCATAAAGTATAATTTTCAATGACTTTAGTCAGCCTGTATAAAAATGCCAGAATACTACCACGGCCGGATAAGTGAAGATATATTATAGACTAATTAGATATATTATAGACATTGTGCTGTACTAAAAATTTTACAAGTTTACATGCTAGCTAATTATGTCTTGTTTATAGAGAAAAAAAATTTGGGGTGAACATTGTAGAAACATTTTCTTCTCGGGAGGTTCAACGTACATATTGTGATTTTGAACTTGTAGTGTTTATATTTTTTTAAAAAAAATTCACATTTTAAACCAATCATTTTAAATCAGTTATGATTTCATTAATTTAATTTAATTTTCATTTTGATGCTTGAGTTTGACATCAGTTGGAGGAATTAGGTCTTAAAAGTAAGCAAAAATATAAATTTATATAATGTGATGTAAATGGACAGATGGTTTTACAAGGTATTTTTAACTTAAATTTTATTTTTACTAATTATTTCCGATTCTATTATGATCATTAAATTTCCTTATTATTTCAATGCATTAATTTATCCATATGAATATGTACAGAATACTTAATTTTCTCTTATTTAATGTTAGTTTAACAAATATTAACACTAAATAAAGAAAATAAAACGTATTCCATTATTATTCACAGTTTATTACGAGACTTAAAAAAAAATAGTAAATAATTTATTTATTTATTTTTTTTTTTACGATTCTATTTCAAAATGCCCTCGTTAACAAGAGTAACTGAACTTTTAACAGGTTAAAGGATAAATTCTTTAAATTTTTATCTAATAGATTAGATATCTTCTGTATTGACTTTTCTCTGCGAAGAAAATTTTTAATTCTTTGTTTTTGGTATTTTATCAATGCTTAATAACGCTTAATTAAACACTGATAATATACCCCTAAAAAATGAAGTTTTTTTCTTTGGTTAATTCAAACCCTACAAACCACCGAGTCGGTTCTTTGTAATCTTTATTCTTTATCATTTTTAACAATTTGACGGTTTCTGGATATGCATTAATCATTCTCGTGACTAGTGTATTGCAACTAGTTGTTGTGAGAATGGAAGTATAGACATGCTTTGTAGGTTCTAATGAAATTTTCATTTTCATTATTATTTTTCTGCGAGAAATGTTTCCGTATTCGATATCAATTTATTTTAAAAGTAAAAGTTTGAAACGCTTTGTATCGTACTGTTATTGAGTGTTTGTGAAAAAGTAAATTATAAATCATTTTGACAAAGAATTGTTAACCTTTTCTTAGGGGGAAAAACATATTTTGTATTCAATCTGATGTTATTTTCCACCAATAATAAAAATGATTTGTTTTGAGAAAGTTAAGAAAAGTTTTTTTTTTAACAAATTTTGAATTTTTCCTTCTATTTAAATCTTTTTCAATAATTTTTTTTTTATCTTAACCAAATATGTGACAGTGTCTCTGAAGCTATTGTGATTCTAAGTTCCCTCAAGTTTTTAACATTTCAACAAGTTCATAATCAGTAAAGTGTCATGTTTAATATGTTCCTTTACAACATCTCGTAACAGCGAGGAACGCAAAGGAAACTAAAACTAAATCAAATCCGAAACTGTAACTAATCGCGATAAGAGCCTAGTGAACGTTCCAAGACCGTAAATAACTCGCCATTTTCGTGTGACGTACCCTCATCGGTGTTTTGCGATAAACATTTCTTGAGTTATGGCCTCCGCAAAATGTCTTTTCTCATCTCTCTCCGGGGCCCACCTGTACAGCCGAAACCCCCCACAAGTCTGAGAGAGGTTATTCCTATTACTGACCTACAGGATGCATTTAAGAGGCAGGGGAATGAAATGCCCCGTGTGGGGTGCTTGTGCTGGGTGAATGTGTGGAAGTTAAAATGGCACTGCTTGTCACGTAAATGTTTTTTCTTCCTCTGGAGATTCTTGGAATATTTTTTTATTGCTTTCTTCCGCGAATTTCGATCGTCCACCCCTAACGTCCAGGTGGATTAAGTTCCGGGACTTATAAATATTCATGAGGGCAAACATCCTTGCGATTTGTGAAGTTTTCTTTTTATGTTGGATCGTAAAGATCAAAGAAAACGCTCCGTTCCTTTAGAAGTGAAAGGGAAAAAGTGAAATATGTGATTTATTTCGATTTTATTCATTTATTTATTTTGGAAGAGGTAAATGGCGAAGTATCTCTAATGTTAAAGCTATGAAAAGAACAGCCCGAAGATGACGTAATATTGAAAATTTTGCTTGGTGTACTTTTGAGGAGAAAAAAAGTATTTTGTATTTGCGATGGGTCTTCAGAAGAACACAGAAACAGTCGCTAC
>BMAW01061153.1:948357-1007038 GCA_019974015.1 Nephila pilipes
AATAGCCCTCGTGTTGCTTCTATGTTGTGCAATAAAACCAATTAATCTGCTGGTGCAATCACTGATGTCAATATTACTTGTCATGACCAATCAATTATGTATTAAAATTCGTTACATCAATCTTTTAGTGATTGGTATCAAAATTGCTTTTTGAGTTATATTTTTCATTAAATTTTTACTTTGTGAGTACACAAAAAGACAGGGAATTGTTCTCTCTCCCACCCTTTTTTATGATTGGTGCGTCCATTTTATTTTTATTCATTTGTCATTTTATTTGTATGCTGATTTTTACATTTCTTACATATATATCGTGCATCAAATGAGATCCGCAATTGAACTTTATTTCACTATAATTTTAATACCGCCAATGATTACAATAGGAGGAAAAAACAGCGTCGCTTTACGAGTCGTAATGTGCTTTCACTTTTAAGAAAATAAAACTTCTTTAACCAGTATGAGAGAGAAAGAGAACTGCTGGCACAGTGCCCTCTTAACGAGATTTCAAAATAAAATAAATATAGGACAAAATTCAATCTAAATTTTTAAAAATGGTTTGACAAAATAAACAGTTTTCATACTATATCATACGCTTTAAAAAAAAAAAAATCTGTCCGAATGGAATTTGGAAATAAGAGATACTAAAAAAAAAATTAGGCCTTGATTCCAATTAGAGGTAGTAAAAATTCAAATAAGAAATTTGAAAAGGGTTTTAAAGTTGCTTTTTTTTTCCTAACATTTTTCTTTCCATTCTTTTTTCCCCCTCATCTCCCGAAAAAAATATTATGGTATTCTTATGTTATAATTATTATTTTTTTTTAGAAAAGTTTTGAAACTACTTTAAAAAGCAGAGGCAATGGCCGAGATAAGGGCAAAGTACTCATATAGCGTATTGAAGAATTGATTCTTGAGCCGGATCTGTGCGTATTTCAAAAGTGGCATTCTGTTCGTTAAATGCACGTAATAACGTGCCTTTTCGTGTGTGTGTGTTTTGATAATAACAAAATAGGGAAATTATTATGTGACGTCATTTTTAGCAGAGTTTAAACCGCTTGTTAAAGAAGCGAAATTTCGGAAAAGATATTATATTTGAAATTTATTTAGACGGATCTAAATCCTTTCCAAGTAAATCGTATGTGTGTACTTAATTCTTAATATTTTCTGGTTTTTAAGAAACGTTTTACGAAATTGTAAGCGATTTTGGCTGTAGGAGAAATTCATATAGAATTTTAAAAAAAATCAGATTTTTCCCTTTCTTTTTCAGTTATTTTATTGATTTAAATTGCGAGTTGATTTACTTTTAAAGAGGTTTTTTTCCCCTTAAATTTGGATATTATGTTTTATGCTCTATATCGTGTTGTATCTGATATAAACACAACATTATTTAAAAAACCGTATGTATTTCCTAAATAAAGTTATTTCTAATTAAGTTTCCTTTGTAATACATAAACATAGAAAAATATCCATTACAATCAGTTGCTTTTTTTGATTTATTGAGTGCAAAAGAGTGAAAAACTTGTCAGAAAGATTATATATAATAGGTTTCGTGCACGATTTTTAAGCATTTAATATTTATTGCTTGAATCTAGTTTAAAATGACAATCCCTGAATTATTAAATCATTAATTATTTGTTCTTTTTTTTTTTTATTCACTTAGCCTAAAATATCGGAATAAAAAAAGATATCTGTTTGTATTTATCGATAACACTTAACGGTTATCTTGATCGAATGTACTCACCCATCAATTTCATTTCCAGCTGCCGCGTTTAAATTTGAACAATTATTCGCGTGCAGACTACCCATTCACAATTTTGCTCAGAAAATAGTGATTTATATATACGTTCTTGTGAATGCATCTAAATGTCCGTTAAAAAATTTATTTCTGGAATATCTTTAACCTTGAGACGTGCACTTGCATCTTTATATATATTATTTTTAACTTCTCTCGCAACTGGTAACCGTGAACGGTTCCGTTATCGAAGCTGTTTCATGGCCAAGAAGAGATACCTGAAATTTCCAAGTGCTCTTTATTCTAAAAACAAGCAAAATTATTAAAATTAAATTTGAAAAGGTGCAAGCCTTTTAAAATCTTGTTTTATCGTTTGATTTGTAATAATTTTCAATTAAGAAATCCTTTTGTTGGTAAATTTTTTTCTGTTGGAAATTATTGATATTGTTAGAACGTGCAAGAAACGCATTCTTGTGAAAACATGACACCCCCCGGCGAAAAAGGTGATAATGGTGAAAAGTATACATCTCATGTTTAAATTGCAAGAAATATAAATAAATCAAAATCAAAAGGAGAAAAAATTGTTCGTACCACATTTCTGTCTATAAGGTTGTGCGGCTTTAACAGGTTTTTGAAGGAAAGAGATGTTATTCCTCCCTCCCCCACCTAAAAGTACTTATAAGTTAATTTAAATACCGAAATATTTTTTAAAATAGTTCAGTTTGCTTCGAAAAGTATTTTTAATTAATTTACAAAGGTATCATGTGAAACAATTTGGTAAAATAATTCATTAATTCTGTATAAATAAATTTGATGGTAACAAAATGTTTGGTGTAAATCCTTTTTATGCCTGTTGGGAATACTTGCTAGTTTTTTATTTCATTATTTTAGAAACTTTTTAAAAATATTTCAGTTTTTGTTGTTGTTTAAAAAAATGTTACAATGATTAAGAAAAACTATTCAATCAAATTTTTCATATATTTATTATTATTCTTAAAATATTTCGAAACATTTGACTACATATCATATAAAAACGATTAAAAGCATCCGATGTATAGAAGAGAAAAAAGAATAAAAAGATAAAAAAAAATTATAAAAACATACAAACAAATGAGTAGGAAGCGAAAATGACGTTGCGCAGTATTAAGCAACAAGATTGCCAAATTGTCTCTTACCGTAATTACAGCGCGTTTCTAATGACGCCATTCGGAAAGTCGCCCGCATTGTGCTTTCCCTGCCAGAACTAGTCCCAGCGGCGGGTCACTCGGAAAGGTCGTCTGAATTTCTGAAAAGGGCAGGTAGGGGAAACACACCTGTGTGAGAAACATCACGTACTATCGCCAAAGATCGAAAAATCGCACTATTTGTGGTCATCGGGCTTTTTTTTACACCTGAAAAAGTGAAAGCCCGAAGAGTGTGTCTAAATGACCGGTCGATTCCGAGCTGTGTGCATTGAAAATGTATTGTGTTGCTCTCATGATTTCCCCCCTTCTCTTCTCTTGTGCTCTTAAGGCATCAACGTGTCTCGCGGCGTCGACCTTGTGTTATAGCTTCAAAGGTATGTGTTGTTTATTAATTGCAATGGCAGAAATTTATATCCTGGATTTCGGAGGAGAATTTTTGAGTTGGTTTACACTGCGGTGGAGAGATAATCGCTCCAAATTATTCAGAACATGACTAGGAGTATTAAATTTGACAAGAGCACAGAACGAAATATGTTTTGTGTACTGTGTTTGTTGCCTTAGGCAGCATGTATTTTTAGATACTCTTTAAACGTGGTGCACAAATATGATTGAATTTCTTCACACACACACGCACGTACCACTCTTTCGGATAATTATCTTGTTAACAAATACAGGGTTATTCAAATTGAATTATAGGATCTCAGAATTCCATATTTTCAAAAATAAATGACGTAGAATGAAAATAATTCATGGATGCAAAGGAAAAAATGTAGTAATTTTATATTGCGAACGAGTGTGTGTATGAGAGAGAGAGAGTTGTTCATAGTGAAGCTATTTATTTCACTCTGTTATTTTAACTTTCACGGAGCTACCTCGCAGTTGGATCGGCCGCAATAGACCAGATAACTTGATGTTACACAGCTGGCGCTCTAAGTCACCTGATATAGCCCATTGAGGGTTTGCAAAGTGTATGCGCCACCATTGCTTACAAATTTGTCAACTTGAACAAAGAATTTCTGCTGCTGCACAATCAATCACCACTGATACTTTACATTGTGTTTGGCAGGAATTTACATATCGAAGTGACATCATACGTGTAACTAAAGGATGCTATATCGAATACTTTTAAAAAAAAAAACTTCTGCGTTTTCCCTTTGCATTCGTGTATTACTTACTATTTATTTATGAAAATACTCGTATAGCATTTTGCAATCGGATGATCTATTTTTGAATAACCCTGTATATGGATCATTTAATAGTTTGCATATTTCAAAAGTATTTATTCTTATTAAACGTTGCAAAAGGTTTGTTTTTCCTTGTGCAAAATGTTGGTTTAAAGTTGTATTAATATGTTTTCATTTATTTGTAAATGTAAATGTTTGTAATCATCGTTATTGAATTTATGTTAATACCAATAGTGGTATTAATCAAATGCATTGCCGAGTAATTTACATAGAGAGCAATATATATATATATATATATGCACACACACACTCTCTCCTTACTTTTCAAGTATTCCGTAATGGTATAAAAACTTGTTTCTAAGTAGCAATGTTATTTCTTTTACGAAGTTTATTTATTTTTGTTATTGTTGTGCTAGTCTTTTTTTGGACCAGAAATTTTGTCAGTTGTATTGCTGTTCTTTTTTTTTTTTTTTTTTTTTTGTCACGTCAGCGCTATTTCATTAGCTGTAAATGATAATAATGATGTTAAATAGTTAATACTTTATTGAAATCAAATAAATTCCAAATGCTTCAGTCCTTGAAAGAAGAATGTTTTATTATTATTTTTTTTGTTCAAATAAAGTTTTCTAAGTGTTATTAACAACCATATGCAATTTTAAAAATCAAACAAGCATTCATATTTATTTGGAAAGTAGCTTTTATTGTATTCAATTCTTGTTAAATTCTTTTTAAAGGATATTTTTAGACCAATTTATTTTTTCAATTCCGAACGAGAAAGTTACACATTCATTTTTATCGCTCTTTATTTTATTTAAATAGGTTAAATTTTGAAAAACGCCTTATCTTTGTTGTTCGATGGAGGAAAAACAACTTAAGTTTGAAAAACCAATGGATACAATTGTCGTTTGAGGAAAGTATATTTTATTAACATCTTATGATAGATAAAATAAGTTATAATCATTTAATGATAAATTAATAAATTTTATGAACTAAACTTTTAATGCACTTTTTTTTAATATTCTGGCTATTTTGAAATTTGAAATAGATTAAAGGTGAACAAAATTAAGCATTGTTAATTAATATACGATATTGGTATCAGTGTTTTAATAGCCTTAACCTTTTTTTTTTTTTTTTTTTTTTCAAAGCTATGGTATCTTACTCGTAAATATAACATTTCCACTCGTAACATCGATAATACAGACTTAAAACATTTATTGCTGCTAAATAATTAATCAAAAGTGATATTTATTTACTAAGAAAGTTTTAGTTTTAAAAAATAATAATACATCAATTTATATTTTATATCTGCGCTTCATATTTTACATTTGAATTATTTCATCTCATTGAAAAATTCAGGTATTGAATATTTACCATGAATAAATAATCAGTGCAGAAATTAATAATGTGAAAGTGTATTTACAACTGTTTTTTTAAAAATATAGTTCCGAACAATTAAAAAAAATGATATATATATGGCTTCGTAGTCTTTCCTTCATGTTCCGCATTTAAATTACTTCCTCCCAAACGATTTTTGTTTTTCTTTCACATCGGATGAGTAACACGAGAAATAGACATCTGGTGTCATTGTCATGAACGACAGTTGCAGTGCGAGTGCTTCACATCTCTATTTTCTATTATATTTTTACTTTGAAACCTTATTCCCAAATGTTCTTTTTTTTACTATATTATACATGCTAAAAAAAAGTTGTTCACTTGGCGTTGGGCATATAATCTCTCTTTCCTACTACGACGGCACACTTGCGACAGATGCGCTACTATGGTGTGTGGGCTTTTGTGTCGATTTTGCATGATTGAGTAACGAAAGGTTTTTGCTCGTCACGCCCCTTCGCAATAAACCGTCCAATAAACTCCCCTCCCCCACGCACTACTATGTGTGTAGGTTGGATTGGAGTTTTATTTTGTGGTTCTTTTTTTTTATTATTATTTCGCTGTGGGCATTTGGTTACCTTGTTGACAAAACAGCGTTGGCTGGGAAGTCGTATTTCATGTGCCAGGTTATCGAAAACGGATCTCTGAAACTTCTTCCTACTTAATCAATCCCTTAAAGATATCCTTGGTCTTTAATTGTTTCAAAATTTTTTGGATATTTAGCTGTTGTGTCGCTTTCAGGTGGGAAGGGATAGAAGAAGATTGAATAGAAGGGTTCAGAGGTGTGTCAATGACAATCGAGTGTTATTAATGTTGATCATGATTCATTCTGATTAAACAGCTGTAGCAAAATGTTTTTACTCTTCAAAAGTTGAAAAATCATGCGATATCCCGATCGGCATAGTATCTATTGCAAAATAAAAGTAAAAATCTATTAGCATTATTATATTTCATTAATTTATTCAAAAAAATTATTTTTTGCTTACTTAAAATTATAACTAGAAATGCCTTTTTATTGATCCTGTTAGTTTTTTTTTCCCGCATAAATGCATTTTAAATTTCACTTTTACACCTTTTGTGTTCTAAAATTTTGTTTATTTGTTATTAATTAGTATTGTGCCTTTTATTTAAATACGATTATTTTATTTACATTTTCTATAAAAAAATTTTTTAATTTTACTACTTGTATGTATTTAAATAAATATAAAGAATAACTAATTTATTCTGTACAATTAATGAAAAATTAACCAAATATAAATAAAAGTTGTTGTTTTTTAAAATGAGAGAAGTACGAGTAGTATGTTTTCTTTCTAATTGGAACATTTTTTTTTTCAATAATTTGCTACATTCAGCGTATTACTATAATTTTTTTATACAAGAAATCGTATCCCTTAGCATTTTAAAAATTCATTCGGCATGATACGTTTGCGAATATTGAAAGCTTTGTCGCATATTAATATGTCTTGTAAATATTTATGAAGGAATACTAAAGTAATTTATATTTCTGAAATTATTATAGATTAAACTTTTAATGTATTGTAATTACAAATTAAAACTCTTCCTCATTATTTCATTGGCTATAGTCAGACTCTATCGTTTCTTCTGCTATCTCTGTTTATACATGTTAGGCTAGAAGAATAAGACTTTTTGAACATTATTGTTTTTTTTTTTTTACAATTTTATTTAACAGTGGCGTTCCCTGGGGAAGGGCGGAGTTCTTTTGTTATTCAATTTTAGATATTCTAAATTCTAAACATAAGAACTTTTTCCCCCTCATACTTAAATTTTTTTCTCCGTCATGAAGAGAAAAAGGGATTTTAACAAAGCCGAATGAATTCCTGAGAAAATAATAAAAATTAGTCTTTCTGTCTCTAAAAGAGTGCCTCTGGTTCATTCTTTGTTACAGAGAGAGGAGAAGGGGCGTGTTCTTAAAAAATGCACCCCTCCCCTCCAAAATACAAATTTTGCTCTCATGCCGTCTGAATTATTTTTCTTAAATGATATTTATTTTTTTAAATTTTTATAACTTGATTAAATTTATTCAATACTTGAACATTTTTAAATTGGAGAAATAAGATTGTTATGGCAGATGATTTATTTTTTACCAAATGGTAATTCTAATCTAAAAAATTGCTTATGTCAGGGCTAATAACGAGATGCACTTCCCCAACCCAATTTTTTTTTTTTTTTTTTTTTTAATTTTCTAGCTTATTTCTTTACTTATTGTTACTAGATTATATTTATATTCCATTAGCTTATTTCTAAGAAGTATAAGTAATTGAAATCTTTTCGACGAACCTAAGTATAGATGTATCATGTGTAGTAATGCTTGTGAATTTGATATGAAACTGCATCTTAGATGTTATTTCTGTAGCTACAATACAATTATATTTTCGAAGTTTGAAAATATGTATTTCTACCAGAATTAAAGTGTTTCTCGACGCAATTATTTTTTAAAACGTGGAATATATTTTTAAGCGTGGGGTGTGAGAAACAAAATTGATTATTTTTCTTCTTTTTGTTTTTAGTAAATATTTAGTGCCATAATATAATGGCAAAGTCCAATGCGTTTATTTCATAGAAGTCCATCATTATGCATTATTAAACATCCTGGACTCAAATGTGTCAAAATTTTGCATGTATTTTTTTTTCAACATCTCCAACCAGAAAGAATTATTACAATTGTGGGAATTAAAAAATCTTTTAAAAGCTGTTGAAAACAGATGCAATACCAAACGTTAATAATTATTTAATCAAACCTGAACAAATGTTTGATTTTGTTTTTCCCAAAAAGTATGTATTACTATATGTTTTTTTTTTTTTTTTTGATGTCTCTCTCTCTCTCTCTCTCTCTATATATATATATATATATATATATATAATTATGGGCATTGCATTATTCTGAAGGCATCTGCTTCTTTCATTAATCTTAATTTCATTCCAAACATACCTCATTGTTGGGACAAAAATTTTTGTTGTTCTAATCCGTTCCCTAACCGGAGCTAATAAACTCGCCACATCCATTCTATATTCACTTGAACTTCCACAACGCGATTACCGTCATTCCCATGTGGGCTTTTCTTTTTTTCAAGGCTGTCGCCCGAGCACCGGGTTAGCGAGAAAAAAAATACCAGCGATTAAAAGAAAAGAGAGAGAGAGGTTCGGGACCTCAGCGTCCCTTCCCCCTCCTCCATACCCTTGTACCTCCCTCCCCGTTTCGGAGTCGACATTGGCCGCTAAGTTTCCAACTTACTCACTTCCGCTGAAGCCGCTTTCACTGTCCGGACTCGGTGCAGTTAACTCGTTTTCTGGGATTTCTCACCGACTTGACCTGGGTTCCGTTTGCATGCGCTGGCTTTTTCTACTCAATGAAATAGCTCAGTGTGGCGCGAAAGATGCGGTCGGTATGGCAGCGAATTATGCAGCTTTTGAGACTCCTAGCTGGAAAATAAACTATTAGCAGTTGGAAAGATTTCAGATGTGTGTGATATATGATTTGTTGTTGTTGTGAATCTAATTGGATTTTTTTACTGGATTATTTGCGCATATAAATCTAATTTACATCACTGTGTGATCTGGAAATTATGCTCAATTACCCAATCTATGCTGTTGCTTCAATTTTGTTAAATCGCCAAAAATAATCTGTTTTGTATAAATTTGCCGGTCAGGACGAAATAGGCTGAAACATTATGCGTTGACAGTGGATTACGTTGATTTTTGAATACCTAGTTTCATCCAGATATCGAACCTTGCTGCGTCCAACGGTGCCTTTAAGTCGTTTTATCCCTTTTAATATGTAAAGAGCGGTATATCGTTACGTGAACCAAAATAAAAATAAAAAAAAAGGAACAAATGGTTCATTGTCAGTCAGAAGTCGAAAGTGAGACCACTTTCCAGACTACAGCAATTATCTCGACTCCAGAAGTGGCCGATCCACCGTTTGTAGCTGTTCTCGGCAGTCGATTGACAAATGAAGAAGCAATGCCGACCTCGCTGAACTCGAGCTTGGATAACTTATTTGCATGCGCAAAGCATTCCTCTTCAAGCATGATTAACTCGGTGACTGAAGATGCATCCGAAAAGTGTATCAAATGCTCCAGAACTTCATGTTGTGTGAACCATGAAAATAATACTTCCTTGACTCCAGAGCGGAATAACTGTTGTGCTAACAGTGGAAAAGGTTTAATGACAGATATTGAAACCGTTCATCTCTCCGCTGAGTTGGATACGAAACTCGAAGAAATTGAACTCTTCTCGGTGAGTAAAGTTTGTAATTTTTCTCCCCCTCTCTTATCTTGAACTGTTGTAAAAAAAACCGTTTACGTTTTACGCCGTTTAAACATTTTTTACGCTCAGATATAATTTATGAGACTTATCTATTGTTCTGCTTTGAAACACAATATTGTAATCGAATTAAACGTTATCAAATGAAATCGGGTTTTATTGAGATACTGTTAGATTTTGTTTTGAAAATATAGCACTAAAAGAGAGAGAGAGAGAAGATTGTACTGGTAATAAGTTAACTTATATAAAAATGCTATTAATCGGAATGATGTGAGCATTCTGATAAAATTTATTATTTTACATTTTGTTACTCTGTTGTCGGTGAAGCTATTGTCCTTTAAATATTCGAACACCCCTTAAAAAGATGTTAGAAAATGTCTAACATTATTTTTTAATATATTTCTTTTAAATCAGTTAATGAAAAATAATGCATTTGTGGCGATTTTTAGAAGAGTAATTGTTCTAAAATACTTTATGAGTATAAATTGAAAAGAC
Source organism: Nephila pilipes (assembly GCA_019974015.1). Taxonomy (NCBI): domain Eukaryota; kingdom Metazoa; phylum Arthropoda; class Arachnida; order Araneae; family Nephilidae; genus Nephila; species Nephila pilipes. The sequence goes on from BMAW01061153.1 coordinate 958,620, forward strand.
ACACCCACTAGAGGAAGTTGCTCAGTTTACGCATAAAGTTCCCTTGGATTAATTATTTTATTGTTTTATTTCTTTAATCCATCGTTATGTAATCTGAATTTTTTTTAAAAAAATTTATATTGGTAAAATACTCCTCCCCCCCCCCCCCCCCCCCCCCGCATCTCCATCAAAAAATATTGCAATTTTTACATGAAACAGATTTACTCCATACATTTAAATGTACAACAATTTGTTTTTATTTTGTGTTTCATACAAATATGATCCCCAAACTGTTTTATTTAATTAAATATAAATTCTTCACCTTTTGTTTGGCGCAATACATCCCTTCAGAACTAAATGCCAAAAATACCAATTGTCCCATAAATATAAGTCATTGTTTTTACTCACATTTTATATTCTTTTCATTTCATTTATGATGACTCTGCGTATTTTTTTTTTCTGGCTATTTCTTTTCTAAATTCGCCTATATAACTTTTTTTTTGAAGTGCTCCAAGTTTTCTTCCGACAAATCCGTCTAGTCCGCAATATTTTTGTTTAAATATAAATTTAAATAAATTCTCCCACCGCTGCTTTAAAAGTGCCTGTGGGTGATTTATTTAATGTTGTTTCCCCAAGTGATTCACTTTCCTGAATATTTATTTCCTTTCTGTGGTTTGTAGGGTGCGCCTTTCATATTTTCCATCTTCTTTTTATTGTTGTTGGCATGGACGGAAACTCTCGTGTAGTGTGTCAAACGGAAGCCGCCGTTTTCTGGGATGGGGGTCGGACAAAAGACTATTGATGCGTGGTGTGTACCTGCACAAAGCTTTTCCGCCTCCTCTCTGAATGTCTTCCACGTGAGAGGAGTCTTCGGTGCCAACCTGCCATGCTCAGTGTCGAAAGAGATGAGATAAAAACTTAACATGTTTCATGTTTGAAGCGTGTCGATTTTCGGCTCAAGCACTGTTTTTATTGTTCTGCCGATGCCATATCAAAGGAAAAAAGATTTCAATCTCAGTAGATTCAGAGTAACGATATTTTTTACTTGTGTATAGGATTCCAAATATAAAATATTCTGAAAACTCCAAAGCAGTATCGTTTTTTTTTTTTTTACCTGTGGTTTTAAAATTCATTTTAGTGTATTTCAAGTGTTGTCTTCCAGTTGAGATTAAGTGATAAGGTGCAGGTGAAATATTTGTTGCGATATCAGATTGTTAATGAGATTTAATATCTGTACGGTATTTGATTGCAAATGTAAATAAAATTGCAATATCATCGCCGAATCATTTTATTCTCGGATTCTAGTTACTATTTTTCATAAACGCAGGATTATATTTATATAAAAATCAAAACTGTTACTAATCCAACAAAGCAACAACAACAAAAAAAAAGTTCATCTGATATGATTTTAACAATAAACTACTTCGTAATATTTACAATTCTTTAAAATATTTGAATCAGTTATTTAATATTTTCATTTTAATCCGTTACACAAGTAATTGATTTTTCAGCCTTTGTGCCACTGATCTTATGAATTAAGCCTAAAAATAAGATGAAATAAAAATTCGGGTTGTAAAATCAAAGGCAATACATTCGTTCTACAGCTTTATATATTACGTGGAGAGAAGATGTGATATTAAAAGAAATCAGTAAACTCCAGAGCTATGTCATAGATTTAAAGAAAAACAGAATTATATCTAATTTAATTTTTTTGTATTTTTATGTTTATCTTAATATATAGAGTCAAGCGTCATTTTAAGGCAAAATAATTATGTGCTTGGACCCAATGCATCTTAAATGTTTAGGAAACCGTATGCTACTTATTTCATCACGAGAAAATTTAGTTTATTTCCCCTAATGGTTTGCTTTTGTTTAATCATAGTTGCTTTTATATAGTTTGAAATATATATTTACCTATTAAAAAGAAATATGTGTGCGTATAATTCCATCAGGTAAAATAGTGGCTTTTTGTGACTTATTAATATTTGATGATAACAAATAATATCAAGTAATTATATAAGACATTAGATTGAAGTGAATAAATCATGTTAATTACTAAGAAATTCTAAAACTCAGAATATAAATATATAGAGAATGTGTGACTCAAATTTAGAACATCAGCAGAAGACTGTCGAGTGTATATAAGCTTTTATATAAATCGTGACATCGTATTAGTTTAACATTTTCATACAAGTAAGATTGCGTGTCGTTACCTTGAACGATTAGCTTTTCAACACTGATGACTTCCTCAATATAATTATTAATAGTTAGTTTCTATTATTATTTATATTTAAATAATGATTTACTTAAGTAAGAAATTTTCTCTTTGGAATCAAACTTCTCAAATTGGATTTTTTTTAAAAAAAAAAATAGTAAAAAGGGGGTATGAGACAGTAAAAAAAAAGGTAGTGGAAGGGTAAAAAAATCGGAGCTTCAATTCTAAAAGATGATATTAAAAAAAAGTATATATAGGTAACAAAATATTTTACAAGACTTGTGAAAGCTTGGGAGGAGGGGATTCAATGAAAAATTATAGCAACAGGAAAATATACAAATAGCTTATTAAATATTGTTTTAATTTAATTTACTTAAATGAATAGTAACTTATTTCTGTTACTTTTTTGTGGTTATTTCCTTTTCGGAAGAAACTATATTTTATTTGCACTTTTCAAGTTCAAACGAGAGGGAGGAGTGTGGGGCAGGGTTTTCTCACACACACCCTTCCTTTTCCACCCTCTCTTTTTTTCTTTGGAGCATTAATATGTTGAATATGTTGAAAGACAGATTTAATGCTGTTTGAAAAATATTTTATTGGTACCAAACTTTCCCAAACAGGAAAAAATTCTACAAACCAAAATGATAGTGTCATAAATTCAAAATATGAAAAAGAAATTACGTGAAATATATATATATATATATATATATATATATATCAAGAAAATAGATAAAAGAACGCTCTAAGTAATATTGCAAAGATTAAAAAATATGAAACAAACTTCCATGACAGGACGTACAGAGCAAGAAAATTGGCACGAACCCTCCGCTCAAATGGATACTTAACCTCTACCAAAGTTATCGAGCAATATATTCTATCGCAGAAAAATAGTACTAAGGGAAGAAAAATTGTAAAAATACATTTAAAATTTAAAAAAATTAGAACGCAAAATAGGAGGAAAATTTCTTTTAACAATTATGAACAAATTTTTTTAAAAAATTACTAAATCTTATAATTATTATACACATTTTAAAGTACTCGTATTGAAATTTATGGATCATCCATTTGTAAACAATTTTTTTTACTATCAAAGTTGATGTAAATATCTTGTATTTTAAACGCCTCTAAAATTACGTAAAATATTATTATAAAATGTATTTTTAATATATTTAGGCTTAATGGTAAATAATGGTATAAACTCGTGCATAATGGTACTTTATGAATTTTAAAGCAAAATTACCCTTTTAGAAGTTTTTAATGTTCCCTGAGGTACCTTATATGTTGCAGCGTTGAACCCATAATCGTTGAACCAGTAATTTTCTGCTTATCTTAAATAATGTCAATAAAATGACATTTTTTTCCCCTCTAGTTTTGTATTATCTCCCAATTTCGCTTCAAGATTATTTGAAAAGAAAATATATTTCTAATAGAGATAACTTTTAATCATTATATGTAAAGGATACATCTTATCATTAAAATCTATTTAATAAAGACCAAAATTTAAATTTGTTTTTAGTGAAATTTTCTGTCTGTATCTTAAATATTAAAAACACCCTTCGTGATATTACATACATCATAAAAATTTTGATTCAAAATTTCTATTTGTGAAATGCACTTCTTTCTAAAGTATTACTCAAATTAAATTCTCAAAATTTAAACTGAGAAGTGTTTGAATTTAAAGGAAAAAAAATTTAAAACTTTTTTTTTTTTTTTTTTTTTTTTGTAAAATTTGAAAGCTTTTTGTGAAATAAGTCTGTATTCATTTTTTAATAGGGATATATGATGTTAAGGTCTTCGTAAAATAATTTGAGATCTTCTTTTTAATCTAATTCTTTTTTTAAAGATTATCATTAAAAACCTCGTTACCCTTAGGTATAAGAATTTATGATATTGTTATACATCAGGAATGTTCTGATTTAATTTCTTTCTTTCTTTCTTTCTTTTTTTTTTTTAATTCTGTTTTTCTTTTATTATCTCTTCTGTCGTCACAATGAGCGTAATGTAGAAGTTCAAATCATTTTAATGATTATTTGTTAACTTTAATAACGTAATTAGATTTCAAAAAAAACCATCTCTCTTTAAAGTAGATTTTCAAAGAAAAACATTTTCTGTCCAATTACTGACGACTAAATTCCTCCATGAGTGCTTAACATTCCGAAAGTTGTTATATGTCCATTCATATATTTGCTTATGTGTCTCTAAATACACACCAACAGTCCCTTTAAAAAACATTCCGCTAATTTGATTAGGTTTAGTACCGTGTAATCAGAGAATGGCACTCGACGGAAGAAATTATTCGAAAGAATGTCTCTCCGTCACGTCCTGAGTCTTATTCGGGCAATAAATTTTATGCTTAACTTGTCTTACTGTGTTGTCAGCGTTTCATTCTACTAACTTTGAAACAGATATTTAAAATGGAAAACTCGTCTCCGATTCTGGGCATTTGGAATTATTTCCGCATTCTAGTTCTTCTTTTAAAGATAGATTGAAGATGGAAAAGTAGAATCGGTGCTTGTCTGAAGTAGTTTTATGGCTGCCGTTGGGTTCGTCGCGATTCACAGTTACATATTAATGCAAATAATAATAAACCTTAACTGCTACATCTATTACTATCACTTATTTTATTTTGTAAACATACCTGATAGCACAATTTCAAAATATTATGCCCGAATGACTTCTATGTAATTTTATGTAAGACTATTGTCGGGCATAATTTACCATTGGTTTATATGTTTTATGTTAGAATTATTTCGGCTGTCTATGTCTTCTGTTAATATCTTGTTCAACAATATTAACTTATTTTAATATATATAAAAAAAAAAATGTGAGAGAGCAAAGCATAGAGCCTGTTAAATACATTACGCTTACAAATTTATATATTTTCCCTTTCTAATTTTTTAAGTTATGTTATCGCAGAGGGAAAAAAAATATTTAATGTATGTAATACTATAATTTGAAACGTTTGTTATATATCAAACCGTTTTTGTTATTTTCTTGAAATATATTTTCATCTATTTCATAACTATTGTCAAAATTACATTTGTTTTTAAATTGATAAAAGTCAATGTCAAATGAAAAAAATATAAATTCTACACTATAAAATTATCAAAATATTCTTATACGTCATTTCCTCTCTCTCATTCAATACTAAATGATATCATTCGTACAATATCGATTTCGAGGTACACCCGCTTAAAAATGTGCTTATATTTATTTACTAATGTTCTTTTGAAGGAAAAAAAAGCCAGGTTTCTTCTTAGAAAATAAGAGCAGAAATATATAACGAAAAAAGAAATCGCTACACGAGGAGCAATATTTCTGCAAAAGCATACATTTGTGCTATTTTATTTTGAACTGATTTTGAAAGCTCCTTTCTTTTTCTTTGTATCGAAATATTTCTGTATTTGTTTTCCCTTTTTCTTCTAGAAGAAATATATTGCTGTAACATGTTTCGTAACTAATGCGAAATAGGATAAATTTCTCAAACATAGTGTTCTAGAATAACTGATAAACATACAAAGAGACAAATTTATCAGAATCTATTCTTCACATTAATAAATATTAGATTGAGAAATTAACACTGGTTTATTATTGTTTGTCTTAGTAATTATAATAATCGAAGTATTATTCAAATCCTATTCATAAAGAGTTTCTTAATAAATTCTCAAATATAGGATGTTATTTTTGCCTACAAACACGTTTAGAAGTTCGAAGAACACGAGTAAATAACACTCCAATAAAATAAAATTTACAGACTTCCATAATTGTTCGCCAAAACGAAATCAGTTGTAATTATTACCTTCCCATTATTGACCTTGGGACCTGCAGGCATTGTTCTACGTTTCACGCTTGACAGACTGGACAGAATCAATGGTAAAAAAAAAATATTTAAACAATGAAATATTATTACTTTCTGTGCGTCACATCTGTTACACTGGTATCAAGAACCTTCAACATCAGCTGTTGGAAAGTCCAACATTATCAGTTCTACCTTATCCGAAACGCGTTCATTGCCGTTTTTTTTTAAAACCCTGAAACTATTGATAGCAAGAAACACTTTCTCTTCGATATCAGAATGTGTATTTTTAGATCCATTCATTGCGTATCATTTCAAATATTTAAAAACATTTTAAGGGTTTACTCTACGCATCTGATTATTCAAAAGATAGCAAACCTTTTGTGGATATTGTTTTCTTATTTGTGAAAAGCGAAGTAATTTGAACTTTGTACTATGGGCTGGTAAATAAATGATATTAATAAGAATAGGCAAAGAGCGATATAAATAATCTAATTTCGACACATAGCGTTATCGTTTGGACTCATCCAGAGACTGCATGATGCGATTGTGATGCTTATAGTGTAATCGCACAACCGCTTCCTTTTCGTCACATACCCACAAACAGGAAAGTTGTGCGGGTATAACCCGAACATTCATATCCTGCGTTGACATAAATGAATGCTGCATTTCTTAATTTAATGAGCGAAATGAAAAATATATATTTTAGTGTTAATTAATATTATTCGAGTATCTATATCAATCGCTGCTCTGCGGAGAAAAATACTATCTGGAATCGAACTGTTTATATTGCCACTCCTCTGAATCTGATTCTAAGAAAACGATGTCATGTCCTGAAAAGATTAAAAGCCTTGAAATGGAAAAGGGGTCTCGAATCTCGAAGTTTGCTTTCATACCAGTTCTACGGGGAAAGACAAGAACTGTTGTAAGTGATCGTATTGTCAAAGCTCTCGAAGAATCTAGTTTTTGTTCGTCTAATCCACTTATAAAGAAACTGATTGTCCAAAATGTCCAAGTGTGGTGCATTGTTGTTGAAACTTCTGGAACCCAATCCATCAAAATAATCTGTGCTTCTGTGCCTTACCTCTTACATTTGCTTGGAAAAGCAAATCCAAAGTTAAAGAAAATACTTGAAGATGAAAAAGTTATTTCGTATTTCAAATTTTTTCAAGAGACTGATATTGAATCTTTGCTGACATCGTTCTGCGCTGCCACCGTGATAATTCAAAAAGGCATCAAAATGTGCTATCCAACGATGTGCATTCAGCTTAGCAGAGAAGCTCTAGTATTTGGCGAGTTCACTCTAAAATCTGTGCTGAATATGATTTATGAAGGATTACTTTATGTTTTTCATTTTGTTTGGGAAGATTTAGGTCCTGCCTTCCGACAGTTGTGTGCTCATAATCGAACAGCTGTGAAATACTTAACCCAACATTTGCCTGCTTATGCTTTAGCCAGTGCCAAAGGTTTAATATTGTTCAGTCTTCTACTGCGCAGAGTTATTCAGGTAGCTATAAAAATATTTAAACGATCTGTGAATAAACTCTTTCTTTTATTACGAGAATTACCAATTAATTCGACTGTCTCCGAAGTGTTCCTGAGATTACAAAAAATTCTGAGGCATGTTTTGAAAGTAATAGCATCTGCAACTATGCTTCAACATTACAAGAATTTCGCCTTAAGTATTGTTAAGTGGTGTGCTATTTATTCAAAAGATTCATTTACTTTCATTTTGAAAGAATTTTCTCATATTTTAAAAAACTGTGCTCCAATTCTAAAACAATCCGCTCATTTTATTTTGCAATTCATAGCAACATGTTTATCGCCTGATGGAGCTTTTGTCAAATTTATCCGGTTGTGTTACAATTCAAAAGATACCCTGCTCCAGTTTCTTAAATATGTCGAAATGTATTCTCACAAGATGCTTCAATTTTTACTGTACGTAAAGCAATTGATTTCAGAAATCGGTCGCATTGTGTACCCCTCCTGCAGAAATATTTCGATGCATATACTTAAACACTTCTTATATTGCTTGACTTCTTTAAATCGATATAATTCCATTTTAACATACACGGTGCACAATATCCTATTTTCTGTTTATCCCGCTATGAAAAATTCTCTGAAATGGACTATTATAGTCATGAATTTTGTTTCTAAATTACTATGTAAATTATCTGGTGTCATTTTACAATATATTTTGATATGCTTCTCAAAATTACAAAGAATTGGAAATGAAATTTTTCCATGTTTGGTTCCAACTCTATGTGAAATCAATTATACTGCTATATGTGCTTCAAACGAAATAATCCAAAAATCGCATAACGCTGTGAAAAGAGTGGCTCCGTCCTTTTATAGAGCTCTGCTAACTGTCACTCCAGTTACATTTCGCGCAACGCAAGAAATTTTAGTGTCCTCGAAGAACTGTGTCGTTGTCATGTACCCTGTTTTGCTCGATGCTGCTGTAACAATTCGTCCGGATTTAACCGATGGTCTGGTGGTAGTTCTGAAGGATGTAAACCAGGCAATTGTAGAAGTTTCAAGTGTGTACACCGCCGCTTCTTGCCAGTTAGGGGTCGCTGCGAAAGATATATCCGTCCAATTACCGGTCGTCTTAAAAGCAATCGACGAAGTAACGGTTGTGACATTTTATGCTGCTGGGGAGGTTTTTGACACTTCACTAAAAGCCCGTCGAAGAGTGCTGAAGGATTTGAACAAATCGGTTTTGATGATGTGCTCATCTGTCAAAACAGCTGAGTTGGAACTTCTTGATACTTTAGATGAAGTCGCAAGTCCTATAAAATATCTTATTTCTGATCCCTCCGAAATGCTATATATTTTAAAAGTACTTATCGGTGGTGGCACCTTGATTGTAAACAAGACGTGCGAGTTATCATATCCGATTGTATTGAAACTCTTGCGTGCTGTAATTAATCATAATTTGAAATCTATTGTGTACTTGCAAAACAAAATGAAGAGTTCTAAGGATAATTTAAAACGTCATTTAAAGAATCATGTAGAACAAATTTTAAATTTCATGACAGTTTGTTTTCAAATTTTATATGATCGTATAACAACATCCGATAATTTCAAGGATAAATGTCCAAAAATTGCGAGGCAAATTTTTTCCGTTTCCAGTGACATGACAGAACGTTTCAATCAATATATAAGTAATATTTGCTGTGATGTTCTGCACAATGCAATACCTAAATTTTGGAGTTTCTTTAAGTACGCTATTTCAGTTTTATGGCATTACTTTTGTGACACTATGGATGATGCGTGGGTGTTACTACAACTGATATCTCTGAAAACCTGGTGCTTCATGTGCAATAATTTTCCAGAAATTTGGCGAATTTCTAAATATTGTTCCCAAACTTCTTGGGAACTTTTATGTACGATATCTCCTGGTATTTGGAGTTACATCCAATCAGCCTCTCCTGTTCTGTGGAATTACAATCGACAAATGACACAAAATGTTTGGAATTTACATCTTCAAACTTGTATCCATACCTGGAATGTTGTTGTACCTTTAACATCGACAACTTGGCACTGTGCAATAGACAATTGTCCTAAAATGTGGTTGGCTGTATCTGAGAAATCCAAATTTCAGTGGAAAGTGTTTTGTTATTTTGCTGAGCACAGTTGGGAAACTGTTTTTGAAGCCAGTTTCTTATCATGGGGAATATTTCATAAAATTATTGCCAATACTTGGCAGTATGGAATTCGGCCTGTAACAGTGTTGACCTGTTACAATACCAGTTCAGCTGTGGCTAAAAGTATTAAACTGACACAAAGCGCTTGTTCAAAAACAGAGAAAATCATTATATTTTTATCTGATGGATTGAATGGGATCAATACTTCAAAATCTGATAAAAACAACAACATGGCCGGTGATATTTTCCAAAAATGCATCGACTTTTCCCGTGCAAAAATTTTAAAACCAAATTCTAAAAGATTAAAGCTAATCAATACTATTAAAAAATTAGCAAATGTCCCGTCCCAAATTGCTGAAACATACTCAAATCATTTTAATGTAGATAAGCTTTTGAATAATGTTGTAACTGCAACAAAAATTTCATTTATTCCCATGTCGTGTACTTATAATTTAAGTCAGAAATTCATGAAAAAGTGTTTATCTGTGTCTAATTTATATGAAAATGCTAATTTTCTTGACTGCCAGTTCTTAATTATACCTTGAAAAATGTTAATCAGTATTTTAATATCTTGTGTTATATGTTATCACGATATATTTGTTGAATATTTTGAAAGTTTATTTATATATTAATTGCTATATTTTTTAAAATTTATTTTATGTTTTAAATAAAACTCTTGTTTATTTATTTTATTTACTTATTTATTCTGAGCTATATCAAGGAAATCTAGGACTGCTGTTATAAAAATGTTTTCATAATTAATGGTTTTATTATTTTTTAAAATAATTCTCCATTCTTCTTTTAATATTAATGATTTTTTATTATAATAATTTGTCAAAAGTTTGCCGACTTAGTATTTGTAATTCGAAATTTTATTTTTGCTTAAGTTATGAAAACATCCCTTTTCTTCTCTAAAATTTTTGTAACGAAATTTTTCCTTCTATTATTACCGACGACAAATCTCACTTAAAATAAAATCTTTAACACATTAAACTATCATCAAGACATAGAAGCTGTTAAAACATTTTCTTTCCAAACACGGTAAGTTGAATACACCTCTGCGATTCTCTGTAGCGATAGGATGGAAGTCAGATGTTGATAAACTCCGAAAACGTGACAAACAGCTGCAGATGCCAAACGAATCGTCGGAGTGTAACGAGCGCTGCACGTGATACCTAAAGCACCCCCTTCTGGCACATGTGTCTCACTTACCCTCCATCCCTTTTGCAAATCCCTTTCTGCGACTTCCGTTCTGATTTCTGTTCGCTTTCATGTAGTCGGGTGACTTGGTTTTGAATTTTAAGAATAAGAGATCATAAGGTTTCTGTAAAAAAAAAAAAAAAGGTGGGAGTCTCTAAAAATGCTTACTCAAAATTGAATACTTTGCATACGCTTGATATGCTTGAAGTTCAGGATACTATGTATTCTGTTTTTAAACTGCTTATTTTCTCATTTCATTGTGTATTTTGTTATATACGCATTTATGAGCACTTTTATTTCAGTATTTTTTTTAAACCAATTCACTTTTTTTTGTAATTATTGTTTAAAGAAAAAAAAAAAAAAAAAAGAAATGCTTCGCTTACCTCGTTTAAACGCTTTAAACTTGGGAAAGTTTGTAATATTCTTTGCATCGAAATGGAATATATGAATTAAGCATACAATTATTTCTTTTCGTAAGTCACGTAAAAAACAGCGTTTGTTGAGGCAGAATTTTTTATAGTTTGCCTTCTATGAAATGACAGCATGTAATTATTCAAAATGTAGTTAAAAAAAATGTGCTTTTATTTACCACTTATAAATAAAAAAAAAAATTACCACTTTCATTGTTATGTTAAGTGGTTTCCATAATGTATCGCAGACCATTTGAAAATTATTGTAGGATTATTAATTTTCTATATATTGGTACTTCAAATGAGCACAGAAGATGATGCATTTAAAGTTATATCTTATATTGAATATTTTAATTCATTTTTTAATTAATTATTATGGTTTATTAAAATTGTTGACGTATGAATCAATTATTTTCTAGTTTATTTTTTGTATTAAATTTTTTTAAAAAAAAATGCATTGACTAATATATGAGACCGAAAATAGCAAACCGTAAAATAATGTTTATTCACCTAATAAATTATTGATATAATATATATATATATTACTTAAATTTTTATTGATATTTCGTTCTTCTATCAATTCGTGAGATATTTACTTTGTATTAATAAATAATAATCTCACATTATTTTTTAAAAGTTTTGAAATGGGGGAGGAGTTGTATTTTTAAGATATTGACAAAACTTTCATTAACAAACAATTTCGAGTAGTTTTCTTCAAATTTTAAGAAAGTTTAAAAATGTTTTTTTAACAATAGTTTAAAGAAAAAAAAATAATTTTAAAAATCTTATATAGTTTTAAATTATCAGATATAACGTTTTAAAATAGTTCTAAATTCTATCTTATGCGTTAGAGATAACTTACGAGATTCTCATATTCCGAGTTGATTTTAACCTTTTTTTTTTTCGCCAAAAAAATCTTTTTTCGTTATTAAATGTTGAACTGAAATATTCAACTTTAATTTTTTTTTTTTTTAGAGTTTTGTTTTAAACTACAATGAATAATGAGCAATATCCTGCTAAATTTCCACAATTTATACGCACAGAAATAATAAATATGAGGAAGTTAATGTATCAAAACTGATTTTAAATAGATGCATTTAAAAATAATTTATGGCAAATTGCGTGTAATGACTATAAATATAAATTATTATTAAAGTATGCTTAGATTTTCAAACTTTTCATTTTTGAACAACTTTTGTTTTTTCCTTTTTCTTTTTTTTTTCCTTCCAAAATTATATATTGGAAATTTTAGTAGCATTTAATAATTATTTCAAGCTTGAAAAATCTACTGAATTTACGAAAATCTTGTTGTAAGTAATATAAACCTTGGCCGAATATTTTAATTTATCCTTGAAAATTATAAAAAAGTCAATTAATAACGATTAGTTATAATCATTCTATTTAAATATTTAGTTTTTAAAAATGTCGAAATGAGAGGTATTGCATTGCAAACTGTTTTAAATAATAAAAACATGCGGTGTTTTATTTATTTTTTTATTGTCTTTCATATTTTTGGAACATATTGATTGAAACCCTTGAAATTTCTGATGATAGAAACAAGTAAAGTGGTTGAGAAAGAATGATAAGTGATAAAATAGAACATCTATTATTCCCTTTGATTCCAAAAAAAAAAAAAAAAAAAGCGACGACATAAATTATCTTTAATATACATTTCCCTCCTCTTTCCGGAAACTGAAACAACTCTCATATCAGCTCTTCTGTCATCAATGGAAAAACAATTCGAAGTCCTATTTGTTTTATTCTACGAATTGGTATTTAGTAAACGCGAACATATAGCCACCGAGACTAGACAGTTAGATGAAATTCTCCATTGATTTCAACAACTTGTGGCCTAGTCTCTTCGATGAATGCCGTCTTCTGTTTTCTCTATTCCGATCAACAAAGTAAACAAACAAGGAACTGATCAGACCTTCAGACCACGAGAGAGTCCGAGAAATGGTAAGAAAAAAAGAACAGGTTAAATAGGAAAAGCGAACAAAAAAAAAAGTTTAGTCTGGAGACCATGTATGGACAGGAGAATAACTGTGTCCCTGTTGCCGTTACAGGGCAAATGGGCCAAGGCAGGGTCAACGCCAATCTTTCAATGGGTGCTTAGTGTGTGTGAAGCTCTGTCTCCGACAGAGAAGATAAGGGTAGTTTTTTTTTAGTGTTTTTTCTCTGGTGAACTTGCACTGTATATCCACAAGGAAACACTGGAGGAAATGAACTTGAGAATCAAAGCACTTTCTGTTTATTTGAAAAGGATTAATTGTAGGATGACAGAGATCATTGTTAATCACGTGTTATTTCTTGAAGAACAAATGTGTAACTTCATTTCATACGGACTCGGCAAGTGGATATTTTTTATTAATTAAATCATTTCATTCGAATTTAATCGTTTGTTTTGCAATGTGATGAAAATAAATGGGTGACTTGAAAAAAGGAACGATTTTTGGAATAAATGTTGCTAAATAGGTTTTAATTTTAGTAGAAGATTTATCCCTTAACAAAAAAAATATTTCCTTGACTAAAAATTTTGTTAATTGAACTTCCTCCTCCCCCCATTACACCAGTCTTATTTACATTGCTGTTGGCGAATCTTGTTATTATAAATATTATTCAGATTTTCCCTTCGAACTTTTTGTCTTGAAATTTTTTTTCTCCTAATTTCTTGTTTGTTATCCAATTATTTAACTCTTGATTGCATTTCTCTAGATTTAAATAAACGCGGTTATTTTTGCGGAAAGTTATTTGAGAGCTTCTCTTTACACATCGATGGCTTTGTAAGAGAAAAACCAACTCAGGCAAGATAAATAATTAAACTGTTTTTTTAATGCAAAACATGATAAAATGAAATGTTATGTTTTTCGCATTACAAAATATTTTGACTTAGAAGTACATTAAAATAAAAATTCAAAAAAGAAATCATAAATACCTCATGATTTTGTTCCGTATAAAGACTTGTAAGTTGTGTTACCAAAGTTATTTTATTTTCAACTTTTTTGTGACGAAAACTGTGTGGCTGCGGTAGCCTAGGGGCCATGGTCACGGACGATATTGTTTTCGTTCAGTCGTAAGTTCGATTCCTGATGCTACAAAAGACCTGCCGTGCAGCGGGGCTGATGCACATTTCATCTGTCGAAGTCCTAAGTCCTCCCTTTGGTATGTCGTGGAAGTTATGAGAGGGGGGGAGTGCCTGCTCAGGTACCTTTCTCGTCATTTGAGTGATCCGTCACCAATAGCTCACATGTTGCCTCTCAGTACGACGTTAATAAACAATCACGGACGAAAACTGTTGGTGAAGGCTTTCCTCTGTAGTATCTAAGATTACAGATGACATTTGTATCTAAATGCTTGATTTATTGAGGATGTGCTAACTTATATGTGTTTCCGTTGTTAAAATTTTTATTATTTATATAATTAGCATTATTGAAAGTAAGAAAAACCTCAGTGAATATCATATACATGTTTTGTAATTGGTTTTGCCTGACTTAACACTGTATAACAGGGGAGAGGGAATTAATGGTACTATTCCACATAGTTTATTTGTTAAAGTTATGAAAATTGAATTATATATATAATAAAACAAAAGTGAACTCATAATGAAAAGATTAAACAATGCGTTAAAAAGAACTTTGAGCCTCTTTTTCTAAACGAAATTTGATTTAATTTACACTTTCGAGGAATGAATTTTATAATAGCATCAATCATTTGTAAGGATCAATTCTCGGAAATATTTATACAGTATATGATCGAACATGATTATCATACATTATTCGCAAACATTTTAAACAACATTTTATTTACAAAGTTTCAACTTTTCGCTTTGAAATATTCGTTTCTAAATCATTTCTACAAAGTACATTCCATGTTTTCTAGCTGTTTTGAATTATTGATACATTTGCCGATACCTAATGTAAAACTTGAAATTAGATTACAAGACTGGAAATTACTGAAATAGAAATATACAGTCTACAAATTTAATAGTAATTCACATGCTGAAAAACATTTATTATTTCTATAAAACTTTCCCATTTTTAATATTACTTTTTTTCTATTTCTCATCGTTTTTCATTTAGCCTTGAGCATAACATACATACATACATACATCGAGACATTTAGTATGCATGTTTCAGCATTAGGGAACCGGTTCCTAAAAATATCTCAAAATAATTTTTTTTTTAATATTTAAAAATGTCAGATAAAAAAAGATTTGTGATTTTATATATAACGGCATTGGAGTATTATGAACTTGAGTTATTCTATTAGTCAGTTGTTATATTATTAATTTAATATTTAACCGTGAAATAAGAACGAAATTTTCCTTCTCGCCACCAACTGGAATTTTTCTCTAGGATTATAATCCCACTACACGAAATTCTCAGACTCGCATCTGTCGTCATATTTTAATGCGAATTAACATTTCCACTACTCCCGGCTAAGTGGAAAAGGATTTCAAGGTGTATTAATAAAACGGTAGACCACAAAAATGCGCGACTTCTTTTTTTAAAAAAAGGAGGCGTTCAGGTAGACGTACCAGCCTTATCTGAATCACGTGTTATTTTTAATCTTCTCATCCTGAAAAGTGTGAAGAACTGCTCGAGATGCGTTGTCTTCCTTCTTTTTCTTGTTGAAGTTAGTTAAATGTCTTAATCCTTCGCAACTGAATTATGTGGTTCGCCTTTTCTGCCGTCACAGTTGTTGTGCTGCTGGCAGATAATGCGCTGTGAACTAGGTTCTCGATGCCAGTCTTGATGTCTGGTACTTACAGTTTCTTCCATGTTTTCACTATAGAAAACTGTATTCCGTGGATGTTGTTACGTTAATATTACGTGATGGATGTTGAGATTTGTGGATGATAGATCGAGAAAAGATCGCCATTTCTCCTCCCTTGGTTGTTCGTCTGATATATGTGCACGATGGTTTAACAATTTCAACCTACTATGTTGTTGCAATTAACCTTTTCGCAATCTTCTACACGAAATCTGGAATTATTTTGCAAACCTTTTTAATCTGTGTTCCTGTTGTCGTGAATCAAAAAATGCGTTCTAGAAGGACCAAGAAGTCTTGGTGTTTTTTAAGGGTAGTTGGTACTAATACCAATTACCAGATCTTGCATTCGCAAGTTTGTTAAATTCACGTGTGTTGAAATTTGTTAAGATTTATTTTTGAATTGACTTAAAGACATATATGTAGTGAACTATTGGTTAAGACTGCACAAGTTTTAATCAGGTCCAAGGGATTTTTACGAAAAATAAAATGTCAAGACTATCCTAAGGTGAAGAGATTTGAAAATGGGGAATACATTTTCAGATTTTGTTTTATCTCAGAATGATATATATTACGTTTCACTCAAAATTTCTGAATAATGTCTTAAAAGTCTTAAAAAGAAAAATGGAAAAATGTTAAACAATTTTATGGCTATTATAAATACTTCAACTTGGCTGCAACTTCAAACAGTAGTATAGAAGGAACCAACTTAAGTGGAAAGAATCTACAGCAAGTAGAACTGAATCTTCGAGTGAGTTTTACAAAAAAAAATAATTTGTAAAGAAATCCAATCATGCTGATGTTAGGTGCGCCATCCAAAACATATAACGTAGAGACAGTGACTCTGAGAAAAAGTAGCAAACGTTTCAAATTCCGTCGTCAAGTGCTCTCTGCAACGTTTGCTTTAACTCTTTCTCTGAACCACTTTTTGAAGAAGATAGGAATGTACCAATTGGAAGAAATGAGGGTAAGTACACTAGTTCAAGGCATTGGATGCCACTTCATTGCACGCCAACGTACAATTAAAATAAGGACTCGTAAATATAAACATGCCCTACTTCTCCTTACCATAATAACGTATTTCCTCTTTTGTCATATCGTATTTACAAAATATAATTTTTATTTTATAATAGAAAAATATATAAGGCACTTAAATATTTTTTTTCTTTTGTGTTTGATTATTAGTATCTGTTTTTTTTTAATTTTGCGGAACAATTTTTAAATCTAGAACCCCAGTTTATCTCGCTCATAGTAATCAGTGAGCAGTCAGCTTTAAGTGCTCATAGCAATAACGGAAACCTAACTTTCATTTTTTAAAATAGGGTTTGTTTTATGAAATTTTATGATTTCACACGCTCTTTTGTAAGATATGACTTTTTATTTTTATTCTGTCATGAAAGAGGACGAAATGTTATAAACTAACCAGATTTTTATTTATTTGTTTATTTTATTTTTCGAAAATCAGAATATGTGCCTTTCCCCCCCCCTTCAAAATAATGAATTTAAAAATTAAATGCTCAATTTTTATTTCTAAAACAATTATAAATATCATTTATAAAACATTTAAATATATCTATTTAATGTTATATAGGGGCATATCCAGGGGAGTGACTCGGGGGTACGTTCTCTTCTCCTCCCCCTGCCACAATTTCAGGCGCAGACTAAATAGCATAACTTCAAAAGAAAATTCTAAACAAATTGTCTCAGTCAAATTTAAAGTGGTTTTTTTTTTGTTGTTGTTGTTGTTGCTGCTGCTGTTGCTGTTTTACTTCAAAATTGTTTGTTGTGTCCAAATACTAGACCGAAACTGCAGACAAAATAATATACCTGAACAGAAAATCCCAAACAAATTGTCCCATTCAAATTTAAAGTATTTATTTTGTTGTTTACTTTAACAATGTTGTGTCCGAGTACAAGACTGATCTATCTATCGTTAAGTTTTTAATTATCAATTTGGATTCGATTCTTGAGTTGATATTAAGTTTATTTTTTGATTAAGGAATAAGTAAGCATGAATAATAAACGAAATAAAAAACGGTTGAGTCTTAATAATAACTTTTTAAAGAGAAAAAAAATTGTGATAACCTGTCGATTTTCTGCCTCCACTGTTAATTTTTTCTTGATCCGCCGCTATGTATTTACATATAATGTTTATTTCATGTGTTTATATTCACTTAAATCAACAATTAGGCTTTGACATTTAATTTCTTCTTTCGCTATTACTTTATAAAGAGATCATAAAACTGTCGTTCAAACAATTCGAAAAAGCTAATGGTGATTGAAATTTAAATACATAGATATTTTTACGCAGTTAAATGTCGACAAAAATTGCAAGGATGAAACTAATGGCAATCATTAATTTTATCCTTGCGAGTTTCCTTTCAGTGTCGATTTCATATTTATTCTTTTACAAAATTCCTTTGATAGTAATTAAAAAAGAAAACTGTACTTCACAACGTCTAGACTCATTTTTAAAAAAGAAATTTATTTCACAAATTTCTCGGCATTAATTACTTTGATGTTTGAAAAGTAATTGAAGAACTTCAAAAGGGGGGAAAAAAAGGATACAACTTTCCAGACACATTCCCCTTTATCTTTTTTTTTTTTTTTTAACTCTTCCTAATGATTCCAGACAAATTTCAGCTCAAATAACGTGAAGACCTTGGTATGGTTATCATCCACAATAATTGTTTATTAGTTCTTACATTGATCCTTAACTTCAATTGTCATGAAGGACAAGCGACCTTGCATTGGATAATTGAATATCGGAAACCGTAAACTACCCCTTTTAAATAATTTATTTTAATGACTGGGTATTCCAACAGCATCTTCTCTTCCTGTATTCTTCGTTCTCATCTCCTATTCACCCCACCCCCTACCCTGGGTTCTCTCGTAGAGGTTCTAATATTGAGGTGTGACGTCATTCCTGTGTGTGATAATGTAGCGTAATAAAGTAACCCTTTTTTTCGGAAGAGATGAAAAAGAATAGTTCGCTGACCTTAACTGCGACCATTTTGATAATTACAATTCTTCAGCCGAACTCGCTCGCTTATTCTGGTTAAAAGAAAATGCCGACTCTAGAAGTTAATACAGCTGGAACAAACTAATTCCATCATTGGTCCAGTCCGGAACGTGTTCTTTCTTCCTCCCTCCCCTCTTCCATTGCTCTGAAATGGTTTATTTGTCTTTGCTCAGGCTTGTTTTGATTAGTTGTAGCTCTATCACTTTTTATTTCATTATTATATTTTGACGAATATTTAATTTACGATGTCAATGCCATGGTATGTAATTATAAATTTTTATGACGGATTACTGTTTGATTGTGGACTTTTGGGGCAATATATTTGAAATATGTCTCGAGATGATAAAATTTATTTCATTTCTGTCATTACCATTCTCGGTGTGGAATTGAACATCTGTAATTGAAAAGCCGTTATAAAAATTTTATGAAATCTTTATTTTATTAAAATTTCATTCTATCAATTAAAAATTTCTAACAATGAAGTTATTACGCTGAACATGTTAAAAGTTTGCGATGCATGATATGTGTTAATTCACTGCAGTGATAGTGTTACGAATTCAATACCTGAATCGATGTTAAAATTTTTTTAAATAAATAAATACATATTCTTATATTTTTACTCTAATTGAAACAGAATCATTAATTAGTACAAATTTTTTTGTGTTAATTTTTTGATGCAAAGATTGAAAATATGTGAAATCATCAAAATTTGTCCAAAACTCTTTTTATATTTCATTTTAAAGTATTTTTTTTTAAATTTATGTTTGTTGAAATGTGTCGTAGATATTAATAGCATGGGATTTGTATAAATGAGGTATAAAATTTAGAAATATTAAATGTCAAATATTTGATCACATTGCATTTTGAATTTTTTTTTTTTGAATAGAATAGATTAGATTTTTGCTATAAATCTCTTCTATTTTAACTTGTTATAATTGTCCAGAGAATACTTTTTATTTAGTCTGAATACTTCCAGCGTGAGAATTTTAAAAAGCGCATCATATTTCAATCATGACTTGCTTTAGCAAATTTTATTTCCATGAAAAGTCTCTGGGGAGTTCAACACCTGTTTGCACATCCTACGTTCGAAACAGTGAGGGGTGAGATTCAATCGACCCCCCCCCTTTTTTTTTTCCTGGGGGGGGGTGAAAATTAGAAGTGTATTCATTATTATTACCCGAGGGGGTTTGTGCTCCACCTTTGCACCATCGTTCAATCCTTTAGCAACCACTTTAGATGACAATCCTATTACCCCCCATGCATAGTATTCTATTTAAAAAAAAAAGGAGTGTTGAGGTTTTCGAGGGAACAAAAAAATTAAAATTAAATACCCTTGGCACTTAAAATGCATGATCCTATGAAAAATAACCTACCCTTCGTTTTCAACATAATCCGGTATCCCATCTGCCTAAAATTTGCCCCCTTTTTTTGCGGTTGTTAACATGTATGACCTTAATTTTCAGTTCCTGCAAATGAATGGTTAGATTCTTCAGTTATATTTCTTTTTTACTGCGGTAATGTGGTGAGGAGCAATTAGATCTGAAAAATGATACTAATTCTTTTCGCTGAATTAATATTTTTGTGGTGTTTTTAAGAGTGTCTGGTTGTCAAGTGATTTTAATTCTTTCTTTAAAAAATATTCTGTTGCTTTAAAATCCATTGACATCATCAACTATTATTGAATTTATTTAAAAAAATTATTTGCTTGTCACACAATTTAAATAACATTATACAAGAAAAAAATGGTAAAAATCATTCGGTATTTGATGAAATAGAAATGTAGCAAAAATTTGTAAATAATTTCAGAGAGAAAATTCTCTGTTTATAATAATTTCGCTTCATTTTCATTCAACATCTGAATTAAAAACTTTTTAATTTTGGAAATTCTTCGTGTGTTCCTCTAAATTACTCAAAACAGTATAGCCTATTTACTTTTTTTTACATTAATGGAAAAAATTAATTTCAAAGTCTTCTCAAATACTTTTTTTGACATTTTCGGTCGTGCTTCCTATCTGTTATTAATTTATTAAATTGTACTTATTATTTGATTAAAAATGCAGTTATGTATTTATCTAAATTCCTTTTTTTAAACTTAAATTATAATATTTAACTCATAAATGGATTCACAGAAACGCATAAAAGAATTCGATAGTATCCTTTTCGAGTGAAATGTGCAATTTTGCTTAGACATGATAATATATATTAAATTATCATGGAATCTGTAAAATTGTTTTATGGGATCGAAATATATCATTTTACTGCACAGGAATTCTAAAATTATGCAGTATCAATTGAAATGAATAAACTGTTACAATTACTCTGTTTGCTTATATTATTTAATTTAAAATATTATTATATTCTAATTTTACAAATTAAATGGGAAGAAATGTCTAAGATATTATTTCTTGGAGACTTAATTACGTTTAAGCTTTATTGCTTACTTAGTTTATGGTTTACTAAGAATTTTTTGAATTGATAAATATGCAAACAAAGAATCATATTAGCCTAAAAACCTATTAAGATGAAGTCTATAGGCTTTATGGCGGTGCCTGTAAGTTTTTTTTATATTGAATATTTAACGTAATTCGATTATAAAATGATATAAAGAACCAAAATATCTGAAAGTCCAGAATCCTAGAAAGTATGAATGCCGCCATATATGAATTTTGTTCCAGAAATAAGTTTTCATAAACATTTCAGTGTTGAATAAAAAAAAAAAGGAGGAAGTGACTGGTTTCGATCTGTGCATCACTGTTAGATTAAGTGTATTTTTACTCATTTATCTCACCATGACCTTTTAGCAATTATTTATCTAATTATAAATGCGACGACTGATAATAATATTGCTGCTTGATTGGAAAATTAGACATGAAATTATTATATAAAACTTGACTTTTTGTGAAAGACGATTTTTTCACTCAAAGAGACCAAGTTTCTGGTTTTAAGCAATTCTGTAATTTAAAATTCGTTTGAAAATAGCTTAAATTGCAGATTATTTTTTTAAAAAAATTCTTACTTGGTTTACTTTAATTATTTTGGAATTAAGAACTCACAAACTTTATTGGTATAAATACTGTAAATTACTTTTAATTAGCTTGTGAAAGCAACCTTTTATCCTCATAATTATATTTTAAAACGCGTGCCAGTGGTAAAACTGGAGTTTTCGTTTACATATTTTATTTTCAGATTTTGACTCCTCAAGATAATAATTTTAAATAAAATGAATTAAAAACTGAACGTTCAAACGATTCTTGGAATCGACTATATTTCTTTTTATTGGTCATTGCATTTTTTACTGTTGTACTACATAATTATTATCCAACACATATTACCTTATCTGAAACGTTTATTTTTAATGAACTTTCTTACCCAGGAAATGAGATGCATGATAATTCCCATTGAAAAACTCGAAACCAAAGTTCAAAGTATAAAACCATCAATATACCAGTTCCATCTGTCTTTCATATAACACTGTATGTGGCATAAACTTATTATTGTGTTTCTGGTATATGACAGGGAATATCCGTGCGACCTTGAAAATAAAGAATGATCCTCCGGTATGGCACGTAATCGCTTTAAGGAATATTCGTTATCTTGCTCCTCTATTATTTATTCATTTTGCTTCTTTAAGTTTTTTCTGCTTTTTCCGGGTTCCACAGAAGACAGGTAAGGAGTCATGAAAAGCAGCTGCCGCCTCACAGAAGTGTTTGTTCCTTGCTAAAAAAGTTAATGAGTAAAAATTATTGTTGAGTAAAATGCATTTTGACAAATATGATTTTGAATCTCCCCCCCCCCGTCCATTTCGATGTAAACTGGTTTAAAAGTAAGAGGGATAAAACAAAAAATTATTTAATTTTTGTCATTTAATACAGCAGTCTAATAAAACTGTTACCATGCAAAGTATTTCTGCGCTAATTAAAATATTAAACAAGCCAAATATTTTATGTTTTGTGTGTGTGTTTAATTTGATTAATTTTTCTAAAATTAATGTACATTTTCAAATTAAAATAAAAAATACATCTTTCCACCCGTTTTCTCTGGCTCATTGGATCCCCTCCTCGTTTATTTTAAGCCTGTGATAACATGTCGTTGTTTTGAGAAAATGGCGTCAACAAAAATGCACGGGTATAAAGTACAGGATACATGGTGCTAGGCTCAAAAGATTGACATTCTAATGTATTGTCATTATAATTATTACATTTAAGTTTGCTATTTTTTTTATTTAATTGATTTTTGTGGGATATAGAGCAGCAAAGCTATTATTCTGTGAGTTTGCTTAAAGTTTGTTTACATTGCTACGATATATATTTAATTAAATTTTTTTTTCGTCTGTTTTTATTTTAACATCTGAACAGAATATTATTGTCTATTTTAATAATTTATATTTTATTCTTAGTTTATTTTTTAATAACTGAGCTTTATGGCTGAGTCGTTTGCTTTTATTTATTTATTTTGCATCGTTTTTATATTTCTAGTTTTAATTAAAAAGACATAGAGTTATGAAAATGTAATCTAAAACATCATATCTTAGAATAATTAAAAGTTTTCAATCGAAACTGAAAAAAAAAAAAAAAATCTTAATTTCTAGTTTTAATGAGTTTTTAATGTGTCCATTGTGCACACATTTTATGGCAATCTGTTTCTTCCATCTTTCTTATTTAGAATATTCTTAGAGCCCATAAATGAAAAATCTCAAAAAAGAAGCTTCTTGCATTCCTTTTTGTCTGCCCCTATTTTCAGACAGTTTCCGGCGCCGGTAGTTGATGTGGTTTATTTTTAGACATGAAAACGGGAGAGGGTTCAGAGTTGTTGAATATTTTTGACATTGGGGTTCCGTTAGTGTGAAGGAATACCATCTGTTTGAGAAGAGGAAAACGGAAATCATTTTATTCACTTTACTTTAATTTTGCTAAGGGTATGTGTTTTGCATTCAATAAATTATAAATAGACATCAGATCTGTCACTAAGTACTATGGGAAATCTGATGAAATAATACGAGAAAAATGTCTTCTCTGTAGTAAATATGGATGCCAGTCAATGCAGGAGCACATAAAGGAGTAATAGTTTTTAGTAGGTTGAATAACAATAATCCATTAAAATATCTGTATAAATTTGGTTTAACTCTACAAAGGAGCAGGTTTTTCTAACATGTAACTATATGTTTCTATTAAGTTAGTATAAAATGATAATTGTTATAAGATCTCAAAATAACATATATTATTATTTATTTCATTGAAAAAATATTTTGGAACTGGTCAGTCTTTTATAAATCATGATCTTCATATCTTCTCTTTCTTCACATTGAAAAAAAAAATTTTTTTTTAACTGAAATTGGCTTTGTTAATTTCATTTTTACATGAGCTAACGTTTTTTCCTACTGTTGGAAAAGTAAAATTATTTAAAATGAATTTTAAGTAGCGTAAAGTAAGCGTACATCTGAGTCCCGGACTCAACAGAAGGGATGACTATCTAGGGGGAAAAAAACATCTTCAAATTTCTAATGCATTTTTATTTTCATCAGAAAACCATTAAAAAAATACAAAAACGTTGCCAGTGTTAACAACTGAAAGAATGAAAACAGACAATTTTGCCATAAAAATCAATTATTAAATTTTATATATATATATATATATATAAATATATATATAAATAATGTTTTGCAAAGAATATATTTAGTCCCCTCAAGATGCGCTTTTTTTTAAAATAATTATTATTAAATTACTCAATTAACTATAAGAATTAAAGTAAGCAATGAAATATCGAGAAATTGACAATTGTAAGCTTTTCCGATATTAAAATTAAAACAAACGATAAATTATTAAATTGAATATATTTAAGCTAAATATAAGGAAAATTGAAGCAAACTATAAAAAATTGAAAAAAGATCTGGTCCGCCAAGAGTGATCCAACTAAAGCAATGGCCCCTTGGATGATTGATAAGAGCAAACAATATTATTAAAGGAGAAAATAATATTCTGTTCGGATATTAAAATAAAAGCAGACGATAACAATAATTAAATGTTTCTAAGCAATGCAAATGTACCTTAAGTAATCTCTGTGTAATTATTATAATCGTTATGTATTATATTCCCTTTCTATTATTCTGTATGTGGATTTAAATCGGTGTTAATTTTTTTAAAAAAATTACTTAATCTTTTAAAACATATATTGTCATAAAGTTTGCCATGGGTTTTTCGGATAATGTCTTAGAAAAATGACTCTAACTCAGGTTTTAAATGGATCTCAAATAAAATTAACTTGCATTGAAATGACAAAAATACCATCAAATGTAAAATAACACATGATACAGGTCGTAATAAAAACAATGTAAGGTTGAAGACAGGCCATGGTTTGTGTATAACCGTCGCCTGTCTGCTTTTTGTCAAAGAGAAATTTGTTGGAAATTACTGAAATTCTAACGAACATAAATTTATGTTGATGTTTACTCTCACTTTGTATCACTCTCTGTGCTTTCTATTCATATGGCATAATGTTATACAAGTTTTCTTATCTTGAACGTTTTTAGTTTTCTTGTCCAATAAATAGTTATTGAGTTGAGCGTATGTGTTATATCCAATTTGCGTCTTATTTTATATTAACTGTTAACCGTAAATTTTCTAACGAAAGTTTAAAAAAAAACACTACAAAATACTGCAAAATTGAATTTGTTATTTAAAAAAATAATAAGGTATGATAAGACATGCTCCTTGGTTTGTATAGCTAACTTTTTTTTCCCTCTTTTGATCACTTGTTATAAAAATGCCTGCATTGGACGTAAAATCTGTAAATTTTCTTCTTTCCTCTTATATAGTGCTGTTATTCATATATAACAAAATATTAGAATTTATGGGTTTTTATTTCTATTAATTTTTTCATTGGTTATTCCTATCATTTGAATAAATTTTACATTTTCAATATCTATTATAATTTATACGTAGTCCGTTATACATATAATACATAATCCACACATTCTAATTAATGCACGACTTCGTTGAGTAAAGCTTTTGATTGATTGATTGCTCATTAACGTCACATTTGGAAACAACACGTGGACTATTGACGATGGACCTCGTAGTTTTGAACGTCTCACCGTTTGAACCTCGTAGTCAAGTGACGTCTGGGACCTTTCTCTCCAAACTTCCACATCACGCTTAAAGGAGAACATAGGACCACGACATGCATCATCCCCGCTACACGCTGGGTTTATTGTGGCATCCGGGCTCGAACCCATTAACCGAGGAAAACAATGTCGGCCACGAGTCCGCGACCACTTCATTGTCTGAAGTCTGATTGGCTAGTTAGGATTGAATTCACATCTCCTTATCTCCAACTGATAAGCCTCATAATTTTGAACCTAGGTCAAGTGACGAGGACATACCTAAACTGATGCCTCATTCCAAACTCGACGTATCTCATATGATGCACACGATACGAGATCAGTTCATTTTAACAAGTAGTTGAAAATATCATCATTCACGAAAAGTTCGAGATGAATAAATAATATGTATGTATTATTTATCACGCTTTTAAAAGCATTAATACGGCAGGTCTTAAATGGCATCAAGGATCGAACCCATGCCTCGACTAAAATAACGCCAGTCGCGAGTCCGCGACCATGACCACTAAGCTATATTGAGCAAAGAAATGGAAATGAAATAAGTTATTTGCCACGCAAACCCTGCCCGCAATTGATTTAATATATACCATGAAAACGGACTCTTAATACAATATAAACCCTAAGTTTTATTTTAAAATGCGTGTTCACTTATTTTACGAGTGGTATTAGATAATTCTGTGTTAGCTGTCATTAACACTTATATACTACATAATCAACGTCAAAGAAAAATGACACTTTTTTGTGTGCTTTATAATCCCTGTCCTTGTTGTGGCGCCGATATTGAGGTGTGGCGTGAATCACGTTCAGGTAGGTTGGCGTCCTACGCTCTTAATAAATTTCAGGGACGCGCAAGTGTAGGTGTCTTTTACATTAGGTTGACTCAAAGTGATGCAGCTTTGACATCTTACAGCGTATGAAAACCATTGCAGGCTCTGCACACGGTGAGGTGAGGCCGGGTCATGAATATGTTGGGCTTGTGTAAAATTATTCGTCACCTTCAAATTCCCATTGTGGATGTTTTTAATTAATTGTTATTTTGGCATGTTTTGAATGTGAGCGACGACTATTCAAAAAAAAAATCCTTACACCTTCCTAGCAGACTATGGTATTTCTATTATTAGAAAATTTTCTAAGTTCAGTCATGAATTGTAATTCATTTTGTTTCTGTTAAACTGTGATAAATATGGACACTTTTTTTCAAAAACTGATTTTTCCACCTTCTCATGAGAAGGATTTTTAAGTAAAATTTCGGGAGTCCCACTGTAGCTCATGCATGTCATAAGAGACTACTAAAATGGGTACACAGTGTCTTGGAGTGTAGCCGTGCACCCTGCCTTTGGAGATTATGTCTGGAGATTAGTCCTTTACGATGGGAGGAACCTCAGGAGCTTGCCTTCTTTAGATAAGTCTAGGTATCATCCCCGAGAGACTCTATGGATCTTTTTTTTTTCCTACAGGGTTTACTGTCTTTTGTAAACACGGATAACGTGCCCCCGAGATTCCAAGCGACCCTTCTCTATTTTCGATCCTTCTTCTTGTTTTGATGAACCATTTTTCATCTTTTTTTTCAATTTTTTTTCATCCGTCTCGTTCACTGCTTTACCGTGTTTGGCACGGCTAGGCCACATCTGGTTCTTGTGCCATTGAAATACAATTACTTGTTTTCACACATGGCTCTTGCGCCATTACAAGATTCTATCATATCACATGAAGTAAAATCTAAATATTTCAAATCAAAGCAGTTGTTCTTAGAAGGAATGTTAATTATTTGCAGTTATTCGATTGTCTGTTACTATTAAACTTCGAAAGAGGAAGAAAAATGATTTGGTTTGGTTTTATTTACGTCGCACTAGAAGCAACACGAGGGCTATTGGCGACGGACTTCGTAATTTTGAACCTCGGTCAAGTGACGAAAAAAGAAACGCTTAAAAGGCACAAAAAGGAATTTTAAAATATTTGGTTATTTTTTAAATAGCAGTATGCAACTTTCAGGTAGATTTCCTCAGAAGTTTTACCTGTAAGGAGAATTTTTTTACCGGAAATTACTTAAAGAAAGAATTTTTCTGAAAGTCATACTTGTCACCACAAATCAAGTGTTAAATAATTCATGTTACGCATGCTTGAAAAGTGAATGATTTTAACCTTTCAGAGAAACCTTAAAGTACCCCCCTCCCCCTACACGTGTGTGTACTCACATGTTTTCCCTCTTTAAACTTTTTCCGGTGTTTTATTTTTTCTCTTTTCATTCAACAACTACTGCATTTTTTCCCCTTCTACCTTCCTTTTATTTCTTCCTCTTTACACTGGAAGTGAAAAAAAAATAGTAATGTTTTGCATTTGTCTAAAAAAAATGCTGGAAATGAGAATAACTTGTAATCATGTATGCCTTGTGCTATCAGTTTTAAGGCATATTTTATGTTATAGAACAAACAGAAGGCATTATTAAAATATGATAATGCTGAGGCATTATTTTATCTGAAATATAATTATTTTTCAGATAGAATAATGCCTTGGCCTTATCATATTTTAACTTCATGTAATGTAAGGAGAGGAACGTAGAGACTTCAAAATAAGTAAATAAAATGTTCTGGATCTTAGAAAATGCTGTAATATATTTTGTGTAATATTTTTTGTAATATGTATTTCAAATGCGCATTTTTTTCCCCTGATATACTTCATGCGAAATATTTTTAATTGTTAAATGACTTAATGATAAAAATATTACAGTTACATTTTAAAATTTTATTTCATTCGTGAAAAAGTTGTGCCTTACTTTAAATCTGTATACATAAAGAGTTTTATACTCCTTTGTTTGCCTCTTTGCTTCGACGTGAATTAGATATTGCTAATCATAAACTCTTGATTAAATTATAATTCCCGTTAGAATATGTATTTGTGCAGTGCATTTTATCTTAAAGCTTGCGTAATTCCATTCATTGCGTAAAATATCTTAATGGAAAATCTGTGTTTCTTCTTTTTTTATTAATCCTTTCAAAAACTTATCTCTCTTGTCAGTCTTATCTCATGTTATTAAAGGGCGGCGGTTTTTTCCTCTGAAATATGTTTAATCTCTTTGATGTAATAAGGGCAAGTTTCAGTTTGAACTATTTCATAAAATTCAAAGTTTCTGACGAGTTTCACTCTCAAACAAAATGTACATTTTTTTTTTTTTTTTTACCTGTTCTTCGTATCCATTACAACGTCACAAACCACAAATTTGCGTCATTCACCTTCCAAGCTTTTAATTGAATACTATAATGTTTAAAGAATTTTAAAACTATAAAATGAATTGTTTGAGTAGCACATTCTAGAGAAAAAAAATATACAAATTACTATTATTTTTTATTTTTAATATGTGTGTGTGTATTGCATGTGTATGTATGTATCTATAATTATTTGCGTAATGGTTAAAAAGAAAATGAAGAAAGTGTAATATTTTTAATTAAATATAATTTGTTTCTGTAACAGTTTTCTAATTAAGCATTCTGAAGGTAAAGAGAACTTCTTTTGAACCGAATAGAGTTCAAATCATTGGAGACAGTGACATTGTATTTAAAAATTTAAAAAAATAAACAAAACTTCAAAAACAGCCGTTAACAAATATGCATTGTATTTAAAAGTATCTATTGAAATTTTCAAGATCTAAATTATACAGTCCGCTGAAAATGTGAAATTTGAACTTCTTCTCAATCGATGGAGTTCCTGTGTGTGTGCCAGTGCGCGCATGTGTTTTTCGAAACTCACGGGTAAAAATTTAAGGTGTGAAATAAAACATCTAAACAAGTAATTTTCATCCTACAATGCATGTCGGAGAGCAAGCGGGCACCGCTAGATGATGCTGTAATAGAAAGCATGAAGTGTGAGTTTTTTTACACATCGTCGTTTCTACCGTGTATTTCAGGAAACATGGCGACATACAGTGATCAGGGTTGTTTGTGTGCGTGTACATGTATTTTTTTCCATTCATATTTTTACATGTTTGTGTGTGTGATACATAGATTGATCTTAAACCTTAAGCATTTTTATTGAATTAATTAATATATATTTTAATACGAAATATCCAATTAAATACTGAAGTCATCCTTTTTAAATATTATAAATTTTTAGCAGGTAGTTTTTCCAATTGTATTATGTAAATTTCAAAGTTCAATTATTTTATAGAAATTCGATCTTTAAAATGTTTAAAAGCAGCTATAATTTGTATGATTTAGGTACAGTTTTTATTTGCAATTGTATATTTTTTTCTTTCTTTCTTTTTTCTATTGATGATTTATTTACTGCGACAGATTTCTTTGTTTTCAAATTATATCTTAAACTATAAATTTTAAAAGTTTTCCATTTAATAATTGATTAAGTAGTTTGTCTATATTTTTAATTTCAATAATTTTCAAAAGTTTATATTTCGTTTAAAAAAATGTTTCTTAATTGTAGTTGACTATTAATTTCACTCTCTGCATTTTCACAAATTAAAGTTAATTCTATAAGCTTCGCTTTATCATATATAAATCGTGTGCGAAATATATTTGGATCTGTTTTTTTTTTTTTTTTTTTTTTTTGAAGAATTTGAAAAGTATCTTGTCATTACAATAAGTTTCAAAGTAGGACATTTTGCACATGAATCCATTCTCGAATTACCAGAATTAGCTCAGATTGTTCATTCATTCATTCAGTCTTTTGTTCCAGTTATTAAGTGTAGTATTTCTATTGTAATGCTATTTGGTTTGGAGCCAAACAACTTCTGCGAACCGAGTTGGGAAACTTTTTTCTTCATAAATCGTGTTGTTCACTTCGACCCAACTTGTCAGCTGTTTCCGCTATAGTGGCATTTACATCTCTATCATATAGGTAGCGTAAAAATATAATTTTGTGCAGTGTTTTATAGTCATTTTTAATGAACTGTGTCGAAGGAAAATGTTACAGGAAGCTGAATCGACCTTGTATTTTTAATTCTCTGATGTAGAAGCTTTTTAATACAGAAGTATTCATTCTCAAGTTAACTAACTTGCTAAAAGGAATTCAAGATATGATACTTTGGATAGATTGAAGTAAAATTAGTTCGTTGAAGTTTTATTATGTAATTTTATATATATATATATATTATATATATATATATATATATATATATATATATATATATATTAAAAATATTTCATTTAAATTAGAAGTTTCAACGAATTTTTATGGCGCACATTTCTTTAAAAAAAATTTCAATATAATTTATTTATATTTGCTTTGTAGTTATGGTCTTAAAAATCGGTGTTCTTCAAATTACTTGAAAATAGATATACCTTTCAAAAAAGCATATTTAATATGAATGTGAGAATAGCATGTGAAAGTCAAAATAACGTGTAAAATGAGTGTAGGCGTGAGGGGGGCACATTTCCAGGGATAAATGGGGAAATTCAAATAAAATTCAAAGTACGTGGGGCTGTATACGATGGGTAACATTATTTTCAAATTTCATTGATCTACAGGGACACAAAAATCTAGTGATATTGTACGTTACGGCGCATCATGTGCTTGTTATGGGACGATTTTCCATTGTCAGTAATACGTGCTTCTGTTAATTTATCATTATTTAAGCTAAGTGCCAGGTATATGTTAAGCCTTCTTGTTTCGAAAAAGTTTTCTTAGAATTGATACTCCTTTTTGGCCCCTGAATCGACCCTCGGACTACTGCAGTAATTTCCTTATTCTCGTAAATTAAAATATCTTATTAATCGTACAAATACTTCAAGGGATGTTCCGAAAGTAAATTTCATCATTTTTATTGAAAGAGCAGACGGTACACAAGTTGAAACAAACAATCACTCTGAGAATTTACTCCCGTTGGTGGTTCATCAACGGTAGTTGCGTCTGCGGAAGAGGAATGGCGCATGCGCAGAGCGACGATGAAGAGAGAGTAACAGCAGATCGGCGTACCCGAGTACAAATCAGGGTGGCAGACATACATGATTGACAACATGGTCGGCAATGGAAGTATGTACTGTTATCTGGTATGAATGGGCACGTGGCACTAATGAGTCCGTCCATCCATGGACTCCTGCATACCATACATGGTGAACAGGTCATGTCTCGTCAAATGACTGGACGCCTTATTTTGCATGTTTAGTGAAGGAAGACAGAATGTGGACAATGAAGATCTGCTGTGGGTGTCCCTCCTCATCCACGAATGAAAACTACAATGCTAAGAGGACTAGACATGGTGTTAGAGGGCAGGCGCATAGCGTTGTCAGAAGTGACGTCCACATTGCGTATTATTTGTGCTCAGGCCTATCCAAAACAATGCTGAGGAAGAGCAGAGTGTGCGATGATACCTTGCATCGCAAGGTACCGGGTTTTACCGGAGTGGTTTCTTCAAACTACGACAACTGTCTCCACGTCGGTGGCGACTATGTCGGCAAATAGTGCTAGGTGTATAATTCATGATGTCATGATTTATTTTTTTAACAAAAAAGTTTCCGTGTGGAAAAAAAAAGACGAAAATTACTTTCGAACATAACCTCATATGTTTTTCGAATCCAGAGCCCCTAAACTGTTGCAGCGAATCCTTAAAGGCTCGTGAACAATTGGGGGGGGGGCCCGCGAGGAAACCTAGCAAAAAAACTGATTTTTGACAAATGACTTTTTGAAGGATACGTCAAATACAAAAAAGTTCTTAAAAAACAATATTCAAAATGCTTGCATGAAAATTCTGCAAGCATCTGAGGTGGATCCAAAGATTCATTTATAAAGAAATGGTAATTGAAATATAGATAGCGAACACTTTATTTTGAGTTCCGCTTGTAAGAAAAGTTGTAAATATTTATATTAAATTAACTCTAATGTCTTAGAGTTAACCCATTAGTACTGTCTTACATTTATTCATTTTTCAATCTTAATGATCGTTGGAAAATCAAACATATAATCTGATAATTATGAATGTAGTTCCCCCTTCCCCCGAGACATTTTTTTTCATTCGAAGGAAAATGATGGTAGTGATACTGTTTTCATAATCGCTCGTGCCGATGATATTGTAGAAAATAAAATTTTTGTAACTACTAAGGAAACCGTTAGTAAAAATTATTTTTTCTGAGATTTTATTTAATTTAGAAGCATCCCTCAGATTTGTACAAGATTAGCCAATGAACGATGAATGATTCGATCATAATCAATAATTGTCAATAATAGTTGTAAGTTTAAAATTTTTAAATCATAAAACTAAAATTCAGCACAAATTTGAACAATTAACAACAAAAATCTATTAATCACTAATCTCCTTTTTTTTTGGGGGGGGGCACTTATGATTTTTTAGTAATAATCAGGCTGATTCGTTTTTAGAGGAGGAAGAGGGTCAAACGCCTGCGGGCGGGTTTGTTTTTTTACTTCCCAGTAAATATTTTTAAAATTTTATGACACATGTGATGTGTACAAAAATTTATTGGTATTTGACAAAATAAACAAATGGCAATTGCAATATAACAAAAATAAACAATAAAAACAGAAGCACTCATTTGTAAAAAAAATAATAAATATTATTTTTAAAGTTACATAAAATAAGCAAGAGGTATTTGCACAACAAAAAATAAATAAATCAACAATGTAAAAACAAAAATTCTAACGTTCTAAAAAATGTTATTTTTAAAGTGTCTCTGAAAAGAGCGGTAGTTTATGACTTATGACGATTTTCCGACAAAAAGGTAGGAATGGAATGTAATAATATTCATTAAAAGAAAATTTATTGGAAAGTTTTTTTTATATGAAAACGATGTGTTTTTGTAATAATATTTTATATATTGGACAAAAAAATCATTGGATAATATATTTGTTTTTTGCACAAGAAACTTCCACTTTACAGGATACTGACCGAATTTGGCGTGCCTGAATTTTGCCGCCAGCATGTGGAACATTTACTGCATGCATGCCAGGAACGCACATGTGACCAAAGGTACTTCGGGAGAAGGGGGGGGGGGGTACGATCAGGGGGAACCTTGAAAATAAAGTTTGAGAATTCCGTATCTAATGACTAAATAATATTAAGAACATGTCGTCCTAATTTGATCAGAACAATCAAATGGGAATGCTTGCGAGATAATTCTATTCATTATCAATTTATTTTATGAAACTTAACAATTATTATTAAGAGCAATTGATCGATTGACGCGGGGGATATATAGCATCAAATCTCCCATTTCGAGAGATTTTTGTCTCAACAGAAGCTTTAATCCTTAATGGATTCGAACCGGGAACTTCGATTTTTTAAACCAGCAATGTGACTACTCAACTCCCATCCTTACTAGAATGCAGGTAAACTGAAAACCCTTTGAAACATTAGAATTTTGACGCCAAAATAGTCGTACTCTCCCCCCCCCCACAAAAAAAATCTTACATGTGTACTTACACTTTAGCTGTACCACAATTTCATTTTATCTTCATTATTGAATACCTGTGTATATTCAATTTAACAAAAATTTTACTTTCACATCAAAGAATAAGTTATTATATTAATTATTTTATGTAATGAGATACTTTTTATAGCATTTCTAATTTTTTTTCCCTCTTAAATAATTCAAATTTTTCGAATGCATTTAGATTATTGGACGTTTTTCATTTGACGAGGGCACTTTGAAATATACAGCGGTTATTATATTAGTAATTTATGGCAAATTTTATTTTCTTTCATGCCAAATTGGTGATAAAATGCCAAGGCTGTCGCACTCCTCTAACGAAATGTTCTGGCGGTTTTTTCGTAACACGTTTGATCACAAAACACGATTTTCAGTACATTTGTAAATTTGGAATACTTCAATTTTTGTACTGTTAGGTATGAACTCCTAATATGTATAAAAAACATTATTTTCCAGCCTACGATTGTTATATAAACGATCTCTTTTCTTCAAAATATGTATGTATGTATTTAAAAAAAGATTGGTGCTGTTTATTTTTGTTTGAGTTAATGAACGACGTATTAAGTAATAAAACATATTTATTTTTTTTGTGACTAGTTTTAGCTTTAATTTAGGAATAAAAATTAAATCGTTGTTTTAATGACACATTTTTGAAAACTTTGTGATTTAGATTTAACTTTAAATGTTATATGCATAAAGATTTTCACTAAATATTGGACATTATTGTATAGATTTTAAACTATTAGTTTTATCATGTGTATAAAGGAATCTTTCATATTTTTGTATTTGAACTTTTGGATTAAAGAGAATATATATTCTGATTCATAATTTTCTGAGATGTAACGTCTTTTTATTATCCTGATGTAATTTCCTTTTATAAATTTCAAAAAAAAAATTGTTTATTGCATTGTTTTTAGTTCAGTGATCTGAAAACAATCTTAAATTTATATTCTTTGATAAACAATCAATGAAGCTGTATAATTTTAAATTAAAACTTTTAACATAATTATTTGCGGAGTTTGTGTTGTTTTGCAGGGAATAAATTAAATGTATTCTTAACCTAAGAGTATTATTGACTATGACCAATGTTTATTTTTTTTTATCTCGATATTTTCTCAAAAAAACTATTCAGATTGTTATTTATAAATATAAATATTTGCAAGTGCATCATAAGAAGTTGCAATGCTGCACAGTTTTTTTTTTTTTTTTTTTTTTGCAATGAATTCAACTTTTGCCTCTTTTTTCATGTAGAGACAAATTGAAAAAGGAAATGATTTGCTTGAAGAAGTGTCAACGTTCAACCATGATCCTTCTCTTCCCAAAATTCAAGAAGAAAATCCTTCTGAGCCTGTGGAGGAGGAAGGTGGTGTGCAGGAGTTGGCAACCTCATTACGTCAACATCTGGGGTCTTTCACTGAGAGATTGGAAGGAACACGTGAGAGAATTGAAGACACTGGAAAATGCTACCAGCTCATGGATAAGGTAATGAAAATTATTCTGAAAAGCTCCTGGTTAACTATAAAAAATTAACTTGATGGAATAAAATTATGAATCTTTTTAAAGTATGTAATTTAAGTAAGTTTACATTTTTCATTGAAAATATTTCATGAATTCTTTAATGTGTTTTATAAAATGTTAATAAATAAATAAGAAATTTCAATAAACATTGGTTATAAGCAAAAAAAAAAAAAAGTTGCTTTATACCTGTTAAAAGACTATTCAGTAGTTACCAGTTATCCTGTATGCAATTAAAATGTTTGTATTTATTTCATAGACTAAAAGGTATTTCGTAATGAACTGTAAAATTACTATTAAGTTCTAGGGAAAATTTTGTTAGTTTTATTACTTAATAAAAGTGGAAGCTTAGTTAGTAAACAGAAAATTTTAAAGAAATGTGCTTAAATATTGATTTACACCTTTTATATATATATATAGTAAATGTAAGTTAGTTATAATAATTATTATTATATGCTAGCTAAATATAGTTAATTTTTAAATTGTAATACTTTACTTTCATTCTAGTTTTGTACAATCACTGTCTTTGCTTCTTTGGTAGTTTATGAATAAAACAGAATTATGTTTTAAAATTTTTTAGTATAAATTAACTTATAAAACTTTTTTCAATAAAATTATTTTTCTTTTATTTTGTAGTCTTATGAATGGGCTCTAGATGCCATGAGATTTGTCTCCAATATGGGTATCACTAATACAGAGAGTGCAGAAGGTATTTTGCGTCAAATAAGATGTCTTCAAGATTATGCAGATAATCATTTATGTGTTCCTGAGGAAACATTTATTGAAATGTTGGATCTCGCCTCTAAGTTGGGGAATGAAAAATTACTTGAACAGTGCAAGGTAAGTGTATATTTTATTTATTCTTTTTGAAACTTGTTTTATAAATGATACATTTGAATTTTTAAAATAATCTGTGAACTTGGGGGAAAAAAATCAAAGGTAATTTTTTAATTTGTGTAAAAGATGCACTTTTGTGTTTGGTCATCTGTTATTTTTTTTTTAAAAAAAAAATCCTTTTCTGATGCATATACATTTATTAACAAAGATAATTTTTTTATGTATTTATGCTCTACATTATATGAAAAGTAATTAGTCTGTTGAAGTACTATTACGTATTTAGATGATACTAAGAGGAAATTATAGAATAAGGTTAATTTTATATGTAAATATATTAGATGTAGAAATGTATTTAAATTTTGCAATATTAATTTCATGAGTTAATTCCTATCTTTCTATTTTTTTAAAAAATTTTGTAAAAATAATTTAGTGTAAAATATGCAATTCATAAAAACAGTTTTTTTGCATTAAATATCATACAAAATTCTAATAATTTATGTTGCATATTTCAGGTTGTAAAACTGCGCTGTGAAGAAACTGTGGAACTGATTAAAGCTCGCCAGGCTACTCTGCAAAAAGTTAAGCAACAGATGGAAGTTGACTCGTTGCGAGGTCCATGTTGGGAAGCAGAAGATGCATCTCAGACTCCTCGGACCATGCGATCTCATTCTCAGCCCATGAACGCTTGGTTACCTTTGGGTGCAAGTACACCTTATCCTGGTTTCTCATGCCATCAACGAAGACGTTCAACTGGAGGTCCTATGGGTGTATCTATGTCTCAACGCTATGGTTCCCCTATTGGATCATACACTGCCTTCCCAAGTAGCTATTACCCATCTGCTAAAGAATCATATCATTTGGACAGTTTTAGTCAAGAAAAAGATGAAAGACTTTTAAATCAGGGACTGATCACAGAGGATCTAACTGCTAATGGTCCTGTTGCTTCCATATCAAAGACTCTATTAGATATTCGTGGAGCTCATAAAACTGGTCATTCCTCTTCATCTTCTTCAGCATCTTCCACAAGTAGTAAAGTATGTAATTTTGAGTGTATAAAATTTGCAAAATTTTAAAATATAGATATTAATTCTTTTCTTTGGTGTTCATTATATCATATAAAATACAGGAAAATTATAATTTCTATGGTCTAGAATACTCCAATTTAATGACTCTTATATATAAAAGTTTGCCTACTTTTATTTACTGAGAGTTTAATTCAGACTTGACCATCATTTGATTCATAATGTTACATGAAGTAATTTCATAGCTTTTCTAAGTAAAGAAAAACAAGAATGCATCAAAACATAAAAGGTGTCTAATAGTATTTTTCTGATTTCATTTCCCCCAAGTTTTGTTTTGGTGTTTTCATTGTATTTCTTTTTAATATATACATATAAATGCTAAGTAGAGCAAAGTATTCATAAATTTGTAAAGAATTTACGCAGGCACAATTTTTAGTTTCGATTTGTCAGGTGTTTGGTTTTTATGAGTGCTCTTTTTTCCAGAATTATTAAATGAAAATGGTTGAAGAAGATCGCAAGAAGAGTTTTTAAATGCATTCTTTTTCTATGTTATTGTAGTAACTACATATTATTAGTATAAAAATGCAAGATTGTAAAATATACATATTGAAGTTAATGTTTTTCATGTCAATTTATTCTTACTTTGTTTAAATTCCCATTCATGATACTGGAATTTCAAAATACAGGTGTTTTTTGTTCAATCAAATGAACTAGAGGTAATTAACATTCCTTCTTTCAAATTAAACTACACTTTTTTTTTAGATAACTGTTTCATAAGATTTTAAGTCATAACTCTGAGGTGTATTTTATGTGATTGGAGCAGCCAAATATACTTATTTATTCTTCAAATGTTTAGTATTCTTTTTTGTAAGTTGAGAATTATAAAAGTACTGTTGAGTTTTCTAAATTGTAAAATTTTAGTAATTATGACTTTTTGGAAATGGTATTTCTGGGGGGAGGAGTTAGATGAATTAAGTTCATATAATGCATGTAAATTTATTTTATGAAACATTAAAAAAAATATGTAAATGAAAAGTATGCTGTTAAAAAGCTTTGTATTTCATATAGTGATCATTATTTATTACTGTAATTGATATATTTGCAACTTTTCATAATGATATAAAATTGCATTTTGAATATATTACTTTCTAATAATAGGATACGAGTATAGCTCGAAGAGTTCCTCGCACTTTAGTTCTTGGAAGTGATACTAAATCAACTAAAAAGTTACCAAGACGTTGCCAGATGTGGCAAATGAGGGATGAAGCCTTTGAAAAAGTTAAAGCAGAAGTCAGAGAACAAACTGCTTTGTTGCGAGTGGAAAAACTAAGAAATTGCCAAAGTGAAAATAGGTATATATATTTCTATTTTGTATAGTTCCTGAAAAAAAGATTGGGGGGAGTAGCTTTTTAATTAAAATTTTGTTTACTAATTTTTTAACATTTTATGTTAATAATAGAGAGATGAACAGTAATGATAAAAGTAACAACTTTTATAGCAAATTGATAATTTAAAAAAAAAAATTCTATGTATTAGATGTATTAATATTATATTTTTAGAAAAAATACATTGTTATGAATTTGAATTAAGTAATACATATTACAGCTTTTAATACTTTTACTTTCAAAATAGTTAAAAAAGTAATTCATTAGTAATTACATTTATGATAATTGTTCTTTTAATCATTATTATAAATTCATGGATGAATGAAGTTCATAGATCTAATCAGGTAATTAAAAATTATTTATAATTTAAAAAAAAAATTATTTGTACTTTAAAAAAGTATATTGAAGGGTGTTATATACATATATATATATATTTCTGTATTGTGAGTAAAAGCATACAACTTATCAATTTTCTTATAAATGGTTGATATGAAAATTAATATTGAATTCATTATAAATACTTTTCAGATCTGAAATACCTGAAGCTCCAAATACTGACAGGATACCAAGAAAGTCACTCCTTCAGTCTTGTCCTGATGCAAATCGGGGACCTGTTCCTGTAAACACACACTTAATGAGTCCTGTTGACAGTCCTGATGCTAATTGTAAAAAAGAAACTAACAATGACTTGGAGGCTAAATCTAAAAAGTTAGTTTTGTATAAAGACCATATTAATATTTATTTCTAGTAGCATAAAATAATTTTCATTTGTAAGGTTTTGTTTGATTGTAAGTCTTATTTGAAAAATTTAGTTTAATAATAGCATGCTGTAAGTTATTTTTTAATTCATTAATGCAATGTTTTGTTGCTGCACTTTTCGCGTTTTTGGATTTACTAGGAAATATTTTTATTTGTTTACAATGTAGTTACAAAACCTTCAATTATATTTTATATCTCACATTCTTTAATTAGGACTCTAATGCTGATCATGAAAGAGCTGATCCAAACGGAAAGAGACTATGTAAAATCTCTTGAATATATAATTGAGGTGAGAATCTTAATTTTTTTCACGTATTTTATTAAAAGGAAATATTGAATAAAGTATTTAAATGTTTTCTAGTTTTTATTAAACTTTCATTAGATGTTATAAAATATTAATACTTTTGGTTCTTAATTTCCTAATATTAACAAAATAAAATTTGTATTGAATTATGTTAAAAAGAAAAACCTTATGAAACATTTTTAGTTTCTTATTTAAAATTTAAATCTTAAAAAAAAAAAATTCACATCCCTAAAAAATAAGAATCAGTTGAGCTACTTGCAAAAAAGAGCAATGAATGTAAAAATTACAAAATTCATTTTGATGCTTTTGTTTATGTTGTCTGTATTAGTAACTCCAGAAAATAATTAATGTTGGTAATTTGTTTGCAATATCATTTTTTAAGCAGATTTCTTTTTTTCAGAATTATATCCCTGAACTTCTTCGTGATGACATACCTCAAGCATTAAGGGGTCAAAGAAATGTTGTATTTGGAAACATTGAAAAAATATATGAGTTTCATTTTCAGTATTTTTTAACTGAACTTGAGCATTGTGAGAGCTCACCATTTACTGTTGGACAATGCTTCTTAGATTTTGTAAGTTTGATCAAAAATACATCACTTTATATGAATGTGTATTTTTTTTTTTTTTTTTTTTGTGAAAAAGAACATTCCAGTCCTTAATAATCAAATGTTAATACTTTTTTTTTTTTTTTTTCCTTTGATTTCCTGTTTATAGCAACCACAGTTCTATCTGTATGCTTTGTATAATAAAAACAAACCCAAATCAGATGCTCTTATGTCAGAATATGGAAATGCATTTTTCAGGGTAGGTTTTCTTTTGATATTTTGTCAATAATTCTGTGTTTTTACAACGTTTTTCTGAATTTCACTTGGTGTGTGTGTGTCATCAAATTTTCGATCGTTAATTTAACCAACTTCCCATC
Source organism: Nephila pilipes (assembly GCA_019974015.1). Taxonomy (NCBI): domain Eukaryota; kingdom Metazoa; phylum Arthropoda; class Arachnida; order Araneae; family Nephilidae; genus Nephila; species Nephila pilipes. The sequence goes on from BMAW01061153.1 coordinate 999,912, forward strand.
AAGCTAGAGCTTTGAAATTTTGGGAATCGTTCGTACTGGCCTAACAATGCAATATTTAGACGTTTGCGACAAGTTTTAACTAATATTTCAATAATTTTAATAAGTCAAAATATTCTTTCCTCTCGGCTCTTTTAGGATTGAGGAAAAAATTTCTTTCCCCCTCTGGGAGCACCGGGCACTCCCCACGCAGCATGCGGTATCATAAACCTTTTGTACTCACAAAGGGGAGATACTATCTCCGAGATAGTAAGGGTTGCTGACTTTTAGTCAGTAATCATTCGCAAGAAAGAAAGTTTCCAATATTTGGCGCTGTGTCTTATCACAATAATTTTTTCTGAATTCTGGTTCCCATTCTTTTTTTAATAGAATGACTTACAAACTTTCAAATGCATGTTTTGATTTTATGAGTATTATGAATTTTTTAAAACTCTCACAAATGTCTCTTTTTAAGTGAATTTTAAAGTTAAAAATAACTAACAGTTTTAACTAATATTTCAATAATTTTCTCTAATAAACTTTGCCACCATATAAAAACGTTGTTTTTAAAAACGTTGGTTTTTATATCGAATTATTAATATTAAGTTATACTAGGGATCTAATTACTTTCTTATTTATATTTATATGAGTAATATCAAAGTTCATTTATTCAGAAATAAATATTTAGTCCATTAACCTTTTGATAATTTCCTTGTTTAAATTGTACTTTGGCTTTTCAAAATAATAATTTGTTATGAATTGTATGTTTTACAGAAGAAACAATTGGAGCTTCAGGATAAAATGGATCTGGCCAGCTACCTCCTGAAACCTGTTCAGAGAATGGGGAAATATGCTCTGCTACTAAAGCAGTTATTAAAAGAATGTCCTGAAAGAGAAAAAGAACATAAAGCTTTAAAGGTATTTTACAAGTGGAATGTTTCTTTAATTTGAATACCTTAAAAATGAATTGTATTTCAAAATTAAAAGTTTCTTTTGTGTCTTATACATTGCGTATTTTCCAGGCTGCTGAAGAAATGGTTCGTTTCCAATTGCGACATGGAAATGATTTATTGGCTATGGATGCATTAAGAGACTGTGATGTAAGAACTAATAATTTTTCTAAATTTCCTGAAATGTATTGCATATAAAATGTTAACACTTTTATATGCTTCGTTAAAAAAAAGGTTATGTGTTACTTCAGATGTGGTTTTTTTGTACACATATATATTTACAATTCTATTCCAGATGTTAAAATAATGGAAGTAAATTTCTAGTTATAAAAATTTTATTATTTATAGGTAAATGTAAAAGAACAAGGTTTACTTCTACGTCAAGATGAGTTCATTGTATGGCAAGGCAGGTCTAGGAAATGCATGAGACACGTGTTCCTTTTTGAAGATCTAATACTTTTTAGTAAAGCTAGAAGAGATCCACAGCGTAAAGGTTATGAAATGTACCAATATAAGCATAGCATAAAGGTAAATAAATGTGCTTTAAAAAACTTACAATTATTCAATAAATTTTTAGTTTTTTTATGTAAATGTTTTTCTTGTCAATTCCCTATCTAATTTATTCTATATGTGTCCTTTCTTTATCAGATATTTAAAAAAAAAAATTACAGATATTGTAAAGATATATATTATGAAAATTTAATATTAAATAACTGAATTTTGATGGGTAAATTAAATTAAATATTATTGGAAGACTGCTAAGTTTTATCTTTTTTTAATTTTTTAAATAATTTCCTTGTATTGTTGGATTTTTCATTAATGAAACATTTTACAAGCCAAACTATTTTTGCACAGCCAATTTATTTGTTTTTTTATTTTTCAGACTACTGATTTAGGAATGACAGAGCAAGTTAGTGATAGCCCAACAAAGTTTGAAATATGGTTTCGTAAAAGAAAATTAAATGATACATTTTTGCTTCAGGCTCCTAATCCTGAAGTCAAAGCTGCTTGGACTAGAGAAATACGAAGCATACTATTGGATCAGGCGGTTAATAACAAGAGTAAGAATTAGTATAATTTTTAGCTTTTGTTTCTTCAAAACATTTATATTACATGGTTTTCTTTTATTATTTTTTAAGGTTCTGCTCAATTTAGATTCCATGCTTTAAAGGATATATTTAAAAACATTATTTTCTTGAAAAACTTATTGAATTGTTTTCAAATCAATTACCTTTTTGTTATTTATTAGAATTGAAATATTCCTAACATTATTATTAGTATATTTTTATTCATAAATATTTATGATTAAAATAGCAGGCATGAACAGTTGGTTATTGCATTATTTATTCAAAAACCTTATAAAATCTCTTTGGAAACTATGCATTTTCTAATTTCAAGCAATTCTTTTTATTTGCTTTTTCAGGTATGCATTTATATTATTGATAATTACTAGTCCATTCAATTTAATATTTATTTCTGAAAGAAAAATTAGTTTTTAAGGTTTAAATATTTTTTTCCTCTCCAGTATCACTATGGAATGTGAGATCTAATTTTTATCCATTTATACTGTATTAAGAACATTATTTGTTTTCATGTTTTTTTCTTTTCCAATTTTTTTTTAATTTCCTTTCTTTCTTCCCCCCCCCCCTTTAGAGAATCGCCTTGCAGAAATGTCTTCCATGGGTATTGGAAACAAACCATGCCTAGATATCAAACCAAGTGAAGACCAAATAAATGATAGATCTATTAGTATTCACCAACTAGCCAGAGGTAAAGATTATTTAAATCATGCTTTTATTTATTGAGATTAAATTTTATTTCTCTGCTGACTCTAACCTACAGTTTGTTTGATTCCTTTCATAATGTGGTGAATTCTTAAAATTAGATTATTGGTCTTTTTTCTTTTTAATTAAAACCTATTGTTTGTTGGTATTTTGTTTCAACAATTAACTTCTTCGCTGCCTCTGAGAGAGTGACAAAACTTCATATGTCAGCAATGCTTAGGAATGTCTCAACTATCAAAAGTTGTTTGCTTTATTTTTAGTGTAGTTTTGAAACACGAATGAAGAAGTTGATTAAACACATGAAGGGAGGGTTTGCTTGTTTTTTCCAAGTGGGGTTTCCAAATATTTTGTTTTAATATTCTTATGTAAGTTTTTAAAAATAGCAGGTGATACAAGTATGGCAGGGCAGTCAAGAAAAGGAAATTTTTCTTAAAGAAATTGACTGATATCGTGCACACAAATTATTAGAAAAGATTGATGTTATCAATTATGAGAACACAGATCATGAAGACCATGGTTGGGATTCTTCTGGGGTATTAAAAGGAGATAGAAATCTTACAATGGACACAATAGAAATCCAGTTTTTGAAGAAGTGTGCCAGCATGTTGGTATCAGTGAATGAGTTAAGAGATTTGAGTTAAAAAATATAATATTAAAAATTAGTATTAATTATGGATTCCAAATGTATACAGATTTAATTTTAAAAATAGATATTTTGATGATTAATACAAAGTAGATTGATGATAATACATGTAATATTGCCTATATATATATATTTGAATTTTTATGTAATTCTTTCATTTTTGAAGCTCCTCGATTCCGTAACTCTATTGCTGTGTCTCCATATGATATAAGGAACAACAGAAACTCCATCATATCCGTAAGCTCATCATCATCTTCTGGTAGCAGCCAGTCATCATTCTCATTTTACGGAGCTTTGAATTTAGGATTTGAACCCGGTGATAGTCCTAGACCGTTACATAGATCTCATACTCAACAGTCACAGTGTTCAACCGGTAATGTATTTTCATTTTAAATGCTTTTAATTTCCTTAAATTTGATGTTGATGTTTATAGGATAATGTATTGAATGAAACTATTTTATTTTTAGCGTGGAAACTTTAAAATATTTTTAAATAATAAAAGGTAAAAAATTACTCTTAGCTTACCATCAATTATTCCCTAAGAGTTTATATGTTTAAACACGAGTCTTGTTGCTTCCCCCCCCCTTCCGCTGGGTTACCTTAGTGATCCTTCTCTATTTTAGACCCTCCTTCTTGTTAACCAATTTTTGTCTTTTTTCCCTTTTCTTTCACATCTAGACCACAGTTATATCTTGTTTGGCACAGCATAGCTATATCTGGCTCTTGTACCAATAAAATTCACTTGCTCACCTCCCTTCCATCCTTGTATAACTTTTGATGGTTAGATTTTTAAAAAAGAAATCTTAACTATTTTAAATAAAAATAATAATTTTATGATGTACCGAATATCTTGTTATAATCATTTAAAAAAAAAAAAAAAAAAAAAGATTTTTGTATATAATATTTTTAAAAAAATGCTTATGGTAAATTTTAATATTTTAGAAAGTGGCTTTTGTACTGATGTCAGTATGGCTGGTGATAGTCCTGAAAATGAACAACCTCGACATAAACGAGCCGAAAGAAGCGACAGCCTTCTTTCGAGTGATTCAATGTCTACAAATGTATCTCCAACTGAAGTACCTCCTTGCATGACAAAATTTGACCAGTCGTTGGAAGAGGTAATTTATTGTATGTTTGATATAGATTTTTTTTCTCCTTAAAAACTTATAATTTATTTTAAAATTTTGATGGCCCCGTAGCTCATTAGCATAGGTATTGATTTAGGACTCAATTCATCAATAGGAAAAGCCATCAGTAGAATAATTCTGCATTTTAAATTAAACTGATCTCTAGATATAGGACAGTTAAGAAATTTGGTGATTCATACGGAATTCAAATGTGATCTGAAAGGGACTCAAATTCCAAGACACTTTTACAACTGCTCAATTTATAGTTATGTTGCATAGTAGATCTAATTAACCTAGACCAATAATTTAGATTAATTGTATTGTACATTAAAAAGGTTCAGTTTAACAAATTCTATAAAATATTTCACATTGTTTTATTTTTATTCATTAGTTTTATTTAAACAATTGGTGTAAAATGTAGTTATCATAGTAATTGTAAATTGAATTTTAATAATGTTTGGATTTAATGTATATATCTTTTAAAGATATTCATATATTCTTTATAGAATTGTTTCTCTTTTTATTCATTAAAGTAATCTTGCATTAATAAAAATTTATGTTTACTTTAGATGTATATATATTTTCTACTTTATTCACATTAATGTTATATTCTAAATTTGTCTTTTGAATAACATGCAGTGCAATAAATTTTTCTTGCAATTTAATTTTTATTGAACTGTCAAAATTGAACTCTATCTAATGTAGACATACAGCTTTAGTCTCTTAATTTTTCTTAAAATATTGTTTTTCATAATCTTTTTGCAATGTAATGATCAGTTTTTTGAAATACCATAGTTTTATGTATGTGAAAACTGTATTCTTATCAATGTTTTCTTATTTTTCTTTTAGAGTCTTACTACATCCATGTGAAATGTTTTCTGAATTATTTATTTGGATTTTGATCTACTATTGTATCAGTCATTGAAACAATTATTGTCCAATGCAAGATTTTGAGTGCCATACTGAGAATCAAGAGCTTTGTTTCTACTTTGTACTTTTTTAACAGGGAAACATATTCATGAGATCATAAGCACGGGTTCATAGTTTTACAAACTTAATTTATTAGGTGAAAAATGTGTAATTATGCACTATACTGAAGCATAATATGCCTTGTATGGCATTTTGTATAGCCTTCTTTTTATGCTTTTGATAAATACTACCTCCCCATAGTGTTTGTGTTGATCTTCAACCACTTAGAAATGTAATTATTTCTAATAAAGATCTACTTGTTTAAACTTTATGAAGAAAAAAAAATATTAGAATCAAAATTAAGAAATTGAAAACTAACATGTGTTTAATATATGTAGAGATATTATGTATTTATTATTTTTTTTTTCTGTTTTATATTCCTTCCTGATTACTGTTTACTTTTAATATACATTTACCTCTAGGTGGCATGTGTGCAAATATGGATTAAATGTAAGCAATTATTCAAAATTATTAATCAACATTGATCAAAATAATCTTTACAACTAAAATGGAAAATTTTAAATATTGTAAAATTTAGTTTTAATAGCTTTGTAAATGTGTGCAATAAATACTTTGACAATCTAATACTCATCAGATTATAAAATAGTCTTAATAATATAAAATGTCATTTCTATTACTGGTTTGTAATTTATGTACAGAAGATCTGTTTATTGATACATTTTCAAAATTTATGTTTTCTTTATTTAGTGCCATCGTGGTGTCTAACCCAATTGTAATGAGTAGGGAGTCACTTTTCACCATGCTGCTATCAACAGCTTGTTGTAAATTTATTTCTGTGAGATTTAATTATCAAATAAAATATTATTTAGAATTTGTGTCTTTTTAAGAATAGTTTAGAATATGACCTTTTAAATCAATATTATAAACAAACAAAGATAATTGAAATTGGTTTTTTTATCTTGTAAATCTTACACAAAATTTCTTTTACCTAGGTTTATTAGTTTATTAATGTTACTGGAAGCAACATGAGTATGTGACTGACCTTCGTAATTTTGGTCTCTGGTCACAATGTGAGAATGATATCTAAGAGCTAGCACCCCTCGAATTAAAATAGTTATTCTACATAATATAGAAAGAATTTATTAGCTTTACAGATATTTTTGTTCCTTTTATATCAATGTACAATTAAAATGAATTGAAAGTTGCAATCATTATTTATAGAAGCTATATATTAGAATTTCAATTAACCACACAATTTTACCTTTTCATTCAATGGCTCATCGAAAAGAAAGGGCAAAAGCAAAAAATATAGAAACAATATCTCAATTATAATTTCATAAATTCAATTCAGAGTAAGGTTGCTATACAGATAAAATACATTACTAGATTATGAAATAATGAAACATGCTGTTAGTCCTAGTATAAGAGTAAAACAAATCTTATGTTTTAAAATAATAATTTTTTATATATCATACAAAAAACAGTTTTCATCTGAAAATAAAGCATAATAAAACGTTTTAAAATAGGTTTTTTACTGCCTTATTTATTATCAAAGGATTAATTCATTTTTATATTTTAAATGCATTAATAAGTATCTTTTATTAATGATATATTTTATTCAGTACTTTAAACAATTTGTCTTAAACATTAGCAGTTTTTGTGTAATAATTTAAATTGATCATAATGTTTAACAGGGGAATGCCGAGGAGATGAAAAA
>BMAW01061153.1:1017040-1029815 GCA_019974015.1 Nephila pilipes
ATGTAATTTTTTAGTGTTAAATTCAGTGAAATATTTTACATTTTGTTTTAATGTCCGATTAAACCTTCAACTATGCTAGCTTTAGTTTCATTATTTATGTAAAAAAAATTTACATTTATATTTTTAAATAATTTGAACTATTTTATTTAAAAAACTCTTAATGGCATCTGTTTGCAACACTTTAGGGCTTCCTTTCTTTTAAAATAATTTCTAACGCAGACTTGACACTTTTTCCAAATTTATCTTCAGAGGAATTGCCTAAGCAAATTTTGAAAATAAATCAATGCAAGTTAACAAATACTTATAACCTTATTAAATCTGCTAAAGATTGCATATCGACTAAATCTTGCTTGAAAACTGACGATCAATACTACAAATACTGATTCCGCTTAAATTATGACGAACAGGTTTATGAAGAGTATAAGCATCTTTCTGTGATAAATCCATTGTTTTACATCTTTTTTTACTATATTTCCTTCAAAGAGGATGTAATGCCTCCACGCCCGAAGTTACTTGAACTCAGGATTTTCGTAAAACGCTGCTAAATCTTGATACATTACAATGACGAAAAGAACTTGATTGAAATGATTATTACAATTAATATGTATACACTTATACTTTTGAATGGCAAAGGTTTTATGTTTAAAAGCATGAGCATACTTCAGTTTTTCGCACTTTCGTATGAAATACGCAAAATATCACTTGTGCTTAAAATAATATTCTTAGATAATTTCTTTTAAAGATTTCATTTATTTTTAAAATGTGAAACTATTTCAACATAAATTAAACTAACAAACAATAAAATAATAATAACTCAAATCAAGCAAAAAAAAAAAAAAATTTTTTTATTCAGATTTATAGAAACAAAATATTATGTGAAACTTATAAAATCTAGACAGATATTTTTTAAACAAAATCCTCATAATATTCAAAACAATCAGACATAAGGATGTCTCTTTACTTCTTAAAATAATATCTAAGGAGATTTTTAAAAATTCTTCAGTTACATACTTACAGGTTTTAGCAGTCAAAAGTGTCTATTTTCAAAAGATTATTATAAAAAAACATTCAGCTATCTCATTAGCTTCAAGTGACAAAACATATGAATTCAAATGTTTCTTTTTTCGATTTCCCATAACTCTTTCGCTGAAAGTGTTTGAGGTTACTTCAGTCCTTTTCGTTCAAGAGGTTACAAGATTTTTCAAAATTTGTGCTAAGTGCATTGTTTTGACCCAGACTAACGTCCTAAAGAAAAAGGTGGTAAGGTATTTTCTATAGGACCGTCGCAGAAGGTTTTAGAGTATGCAGTTAAAAGGTTCATACATTGAAACTTATTGTCTATAACAGCATTTTCAATAGCACCACATTTTTCAATCATTTCAGCCCACTGCTCGATATAATGATTTCTTTAAAAGTAGTGGATCTTATATCCGGACCTCATATTTAATGCGCTTAAAAGTAAAAATCAATGAAGTTCTCACTTGTTATTTGAATGTGTTGTTCAAGAGGGAAAAGTAACTGGTAATTCCTCCTGTGATTCTGCACTTTCTTTTTTTAATTCCATGTGATATATTTCATCCACGCACGGACCACGTGTTATTCCCTTATTGGATAGGTTTCCATACTTCTTGAAACGTCTTCATGTAATTTCGATACGGAACTCATAATAGGTGTCTGCAAAGACAGTAACATCATCCCACCAAATATTCCATCCAGGTATACAACTCCTCATTAAATTTTCCATCATTCTGAAAAAAATAGTATAAGAAAATATCAAAATTAATAAAGATTAGAAAAAGGGGAACATTACATATTAAATTATTTAATTTGTTAGCTTACTTCTTGAAACTCTCTTCTTGCTTTTCTTATTTAGAAGATTCAACGGCTCCTTCCAAGCCTTCTTTTCGCTGTGTGTTTCAGAGCATTATCAATTTCCCTTGCTGAATACAGCCCACTGCAATACTGACCAACAAAATGAATCTTGATGTGATAAGGTCTAAAGGCCATGACCGAATTACACTTGAGCGGAGTTCACTTGAGGTTGAAAGCAATGTATCCATCCGCTCTAAGTACCAGATAAATTTTACGTAGAATTCAGTCACCATCTTGTGAATCAAGATCAGACAAGTTAAGACAGGCTAAATTCCCTCGTCACCCATTCACGCTGATTTGGTTCTGGAGGTTGCGAGTTAGATTACAAACATAAGTTTTCTTCATGTCTGTATGCCTTCATAGGACAATGGTTAGCGTAACTGAAAACTATTGTCCTATGGAGACATTTTGTTCTGAGGCTGCGAGTTTGAATCCGACATATTTCTTTTTATTTGAGCGTTATTTATTTCAATCATCTTTCAAATCTAATACCAGTGTATATTTTAATCAATAGGTGGTACCTATGAGACTTTTAACATTCCTATATTTTAAAATTATTATTTTAGTAGTTATTTCAAAACCCTGATGGTGTACATAATCTACCACCATCTGTGAATCAAGATCAGACAAGCTTAAGACAAGTTAAATCGTAACCCGTTCACGCTGATTACGAGTATACTACGTCACACGGTTTAGTATTATTTCCAAAACCCTGATGACGCACTACAATTCAGTCGCCATCTTGTAGAATCAAGATCAGACAAGTTAAGACAAGTTAAATCGTCACCCATTCACGCCATTATATACTACGTCACATCGTTTCTGAAACCAAAACCAAAACTGTAGCAGGAGAAAAAACAACTCAACTCGACCTCCACCTGCGCCTGCTCCGCCTGCCTCCGCCTGCAAACAATCAACTCGACTTCCGCCTGCGCAGCAGCTCGCAAAAACAACCAATTTCGACCATCGTCATGCAGCCTGTTCGCCTGCAAAACAACTCAACTCGACTCTGCCTGCGCAGAAGCCTGTTCCGCCTGCGCAGCCTGCAAACAACTCAACTCGACTGCCTGCGCAGCCTGTCTGCCTGCAAACAACCTAATCCCGACTCCCCCGCTCCAGTAGCTCGTTCCTGCCTGCCTCCACCTGCACAGGGGTTCCGCCTGCGCAGCCTGCGCAGCCTTTTGCCGCAGAATCGGCTTTTCTACTCTACTGACATGTGCCAGACCGAAATAAGTTCAGTGATTGCATCGGTGCCTTTTGTGAAACGATCTTTGTCACTGCAATTACGACGAAGATTATACTTACTGTCATCGTGGGTTCTTTCTGGTGACATGAAATCAAGAGATTTACTTTTTTAACTTTTTTTACTATCTATCGACATTTTTCACAATTTAACTCGCACACAACACAAAAATGTTCAGTCCTTTTACGTGCTCAACGCTCAGCAGTGCGTTTCATTTCGGGTTTCTGTCTTCGACTAACTCGGCGCCTGAGATTTGTAAAACTAGGGGCGCCTATCCTCAGATCTCCTCTTTCAAGAGGGTGTCTCAGTAAGAAAAACCTCACTACGAAGAATTTACAGAAACTGCATCTAAATAATTGAGAAAACATTAATGGTTCATAAATTGAATTTATTTTATTTAATAAGTGTAAATTAAGGCAACAAACTGTTTTTAATTGACTAAAATTACACATTTTTTAATCTTGTTGCTTTAAGATATCTGTTTATATTTATTAAAATTTTACTATGTTCGAAGAATTGTTACACAACAGTTTTTTCTTTGAATAATTCGCTATGGTGTTGAGATTATACTCATTGAATAAAAAGTTGATAAAATAGCTTTTGTTCTAAATTATTCTTTACAAAATTTAAATCAATTTCAAATGCTTTACGACTGGAGTAAGATATTCCAGATTATAATTTTACTAGAGAACATGGTTTTAATTTTAATACAAATTTGATGTGTATTTTGGAACCCAAATGTTCACAGCTTGCACCCTGACTGCCATGTGCGATGCACCGTTCTTCATATTATAGTTGACCGTCGGGTGTTTCATCATCGTTCTCTCATTTTTTTAAAATTCATCTGTCTAAAATTTGTATGACTTGGTGGGGGAAATTCCAACCACAACTTGTTTGCGTTGTACAAAATTGGATTTTTATATAATGTTTTAGGTTTTAACCCAGACTTTTACATTTTCTTTCTTTCTTTCTTTTTTTTTTTCTTAATGTGTTTAAAAATGTTGCAAAAATTTAACAAATGTTTTGCGCAGTAGAGTTAGATTTGATTCCATATGCCCTAAACTCCAATATCCAGTCTCACAGCATAATCTAACAATAATAAATTAACGCCTTTTGTATTTGATACATGACACAAACATTAATTTGACAGGATTGGTTGTTTGGTTGCCATGATACAATACCTAGAAAGTACTATTTACACTGGTTTATTATAATTAATTTAAACTACTTAAGTATTACTGTTTACAAGATACAGTACTTATCACACTTACATTTGCTATACATTTTTGTTGCACGTCGAACACTAGGAAAGTATTACAAAGCATTCGGATACGACGTTCTAGTCGAAAGCTTAAAAGATCCCTGATGTCCCTTCCCTTCTTAAGATTTGGGTAGAATGAATTGGCATCGTCTTGCTGTGGCTCTCGTCAACAACAATGTCAGAAGTTAAAAGGCCTTACTCAAAAAATCCGAAGAGATATCTTTTCGGCCTGATTGGTAGGACCGTCAACTTCGGACCCCTTGGTCCAGGGTTCGAAACAACGCTGCCGCATCAAGGTCATCAACTCTCTCCCCCTCCTTGGGGTCGAAAAACCACGCACAACCGAAGTCTCTTCAAAACCACGAGACACAATTCTTTGTTTTAGTTGAGAACTGAAAGTAATAAACTTAGTTAGTGATCGCTAAACATTTCAACCGGGGCACGGATTGACATTTGAGAAACTGGACATTTTCTGAGAGGGTGTTCTTGGCTTTCAAGAGAATCGGACTTTAAAAGATAAAAGTTTAGGGGAAACAGAAATGTTGCTTGCCTTTACTCACGAGTGCAGCTGTCTTTGATGAGGACTTTATCCGGTTGTAAGGGAAACCACAAACGAGCTTGCTAAGTGAGGTTCCAGCACTATACTTATATATCCTATTTTAACGTCCAAATGTCACCAAATGTACTATTTTCAAACTTGAAACCGTCACAAGAGGACGTTTTGTCCAAAAGACAAAAAATGTGGAAAAGTTGCGTTTTGATGGAAACATATAAAAAGCATAACAGCACTTAAAACAACGAAAAGAACTCTCGATTTTCAAACTCGAAATCGTTTCAACAGGAAACAGGCCGATGTCGGAATCACATTTTCTAAAGCATTGCACACATACAAAAGACATGTAAAAAGAAACTATTTAAAAAACATTGAAAACTACAGAAAAACAGAACGAAAAAAAATTACTTACTTTTCAAGATGACGATCAAGAGCTCTTTCAGCTAGATAACGATGAAATTGATATTCCGCCCGTGAAGTCTGATTTTGTAAGTGAGTCTAGGTGACGATGAAAGTGAACTAGGCATTTTGGTAAAACGTTGGTCAAGTGTCCAGACGACTGTTCATAGCCAATAATCGCCTTTATAGGAGGTTTACCAGAACATCGGTTACCAATTTGGCGATTTATAGCCACCTAAAATTTCCGTCACTAAGCTGAACACTGAAATAGGATGTACATTTAATTAAAAATCTTTGATTACTTTTTCAAAGCATTATATTCAAGTTAGGATTAAACTGATGTCTTTTGTAAAACAAGTAAAAAATTATAATTCAAAATACAAAATTATAACAGTTTAAGTCATAAATCATTATAAAATTGTTATACAGTTGAATTATGTATCTTGATTGAAACAAAAAATAATTTAATCGAAATTTAAATCTAATGTTGCTTTATTTTTTAAACATAATCAGTCTGATAAATAAATAAAAAATGTTTGTACATGGATACTACAATTCAGAAGCGCTTAATTATAGTTTTATAGTTCGATCAGATTTTAGGGGGACATGATTACATAAGAAAATTTTGGGGGATAAGTGCCCAAATTGGTTCTCATTGCATATGAAAATCTTACAAAATTTTCCTGACAACTCTATAAAATCTATCAAAAAAGAATGCAATTTGGCATGATTTCAAAAATCGCGCTGAGTAGACCCTTATAGATAGAATTTTACCATTTTACTTTTTACGTTTGTTTCTCAGATGGTTTAGAATAATTATAATACTTGAACAAATATTAGAACCTTTATTTTTAACATATTAGAATCCCCCGATGATCTAATGATATATAATATTATTTATAAAAGAAAAGTCTTGTTTTGAAAAACAAAATAAGTTTAATCAAAAATACAAAACTATTAATAACTCAAAAATCGATAACAGTTTACAAATGTATCCTTTTTAGAGAAGAAAATAATTTAAAAGTTATTTAACAAGTGTACATACAAAATACTGAAGTATGAACCGAGAACTTAGCTTAGCAAACTACATCTTAACTACTCAATTAAACGAGAACGAGACAAAATATACTTCAAAAAATTCTAATATTATTTCCTGCTTAATATATATAATAGAATAGTGTACGAAATACGATAATATTAAATATATTTATCAATAATTCGAGATAAAAACCAACGTTTTTATATTGTAGCAAAGTTTATTAAAAAAATATTGAAATATTAGTTAAAACTTGTCGCCAATGTCTAAATTTTGCATTATTAGGCGAGTAACAATTTTAATATTTAGTTTGCTTATTAATAAGTAACAATGCATTATCTAGTTTACATTTTTTTACTTAAATAATGTAATTCATTTTTACTGTATAATCGGAAATGTTTTTATATGGTAGCAAAGTTTATTAAAAAAATTATTGAAATATTAGTTAAGAGGGGAATCTTTACTATTGATGACTTTCAAGCAAGGAAATTTTCGCTCACAAATACATGTGAACCTAAATATCGAGAGCATTTCCTCAAACTTCTTCCTACATGACAGTTCCTAGTAGATTAAAATTCGTAAAAGTCAACGAATGTCACAACATTATACATTTTTTCACAGTGTTACTTCATATCAATGCTTTCAAGCTGCAGTTCTTCAGTGCTGTGTTAATGTCATCAATGATAGAGGAGAGAGCAAACTGAATTTAAGCTCCATTTTCCTTAAATCTTTTTGTGATCTCGTTCTTCAAACTCTACAGATGATCCCTAACCTCAGCTCAATACTTTTCTGCTCTTTCTATTTTCCTGTTAAAGCAGAACGATAAAAATTTCCTTCTCCTGCTTGTCTTATAAATAGACCTAGTTTTGCTTCAAATGATTTTACTCATGGAGAGAAAATCTCAGTTTTCTGACTGTCTTGGAGGGTCAAAAATTAAAATAAATAAATAAACCTTCTGAGCGAGTCGCTATTTGCCCACCCCTGACATTGAGTAAAGTGATACCCAAGTAGTACTCTGGCAATATCTGATTGTTGTCGATTTGAGGTTTTCCTTGAGTACAATTCAACTCGAATGAAATTCCAGTTGCGGGATTTATATTTATCTCGTCGATTTTAAAACTCTTGGAGAGTTAGATATATTCCTAGCTCAACATGTGTTTCGAATGGGCTGAAAGTTGCCTGGAGTTCTTTCGGGGAAATTGCTCTGTATATTATATATTTCTTGTTCCTTTGTTAATAGCTATATCCCCGAAAACTCCAGTATTTGCTGCTCATGAATTTACTGTATATAGAATGCAGCATTTTGATCTGCATGGTACCCCTCATGGTTAGTGTTTGAGGATTTATATAGCTCTATGTAGTTTAAATGCATTGTTTTTACATATAACTAGAGACTTTAGACATATAAAAGTCAGACTATTCTCTTCGACATTGAAACAACTTCCTTATTGTTTATTGGAAGTGCTTTGCAAGAATTAATTTATGTAGAGATATATTAATAACTCCATAATATCACAATGACGATCACACCATGTCACTGGAATTTTTCTGTCGAAAAACATCAAAATTGAAACAATTTAAATATTCTTGTTGTATTATGAAACAAGAATTTTTTTTTAAATGTAACCATTACCTTCTATACCTTCAAATGTGTATAATTGTTTTTGTAGATATTGTTTAAAATTTGCAAATGTGCAAAAAAAAAAAAAATTGTGTAAAAATTAGTTTTACTCTGTTTGTGATTGGAAGTTGATTAGAGTTGTAAACTTAATTTGAAATTTTAAAACCATAATTAACATTAAATTTCAAGGAATAATTGAAAAATTGGGCCAACTTTGGTACATGCCTGACTGCCAACCTTTGGGGGGGGGGGGGGTTCCCACAAAATTGGGTGATTATCTGTTTTTTTATAGCCCAATTAATGAATTTTTGTAATCATTTTCTTATAAAATAACTTTCTATATAAAGTTATATGATATCACTACCTGTATCACACTGCATTGGAAATTATTAAAAGTTTCAAATTAAAGTTAATTTAAAATCTAATTTGTTTGGATTATATGTCTGCAACTGCAATTATCTTAATTTGACTAACAAATTTTATACATAGATCCATGTCATATTTTTTCTAATGGAGCATGTCTTAAATTTTAAGAATTAAAGTTAATTTTAATGATGTATAATTTTTTTTTATCAATAAGTCATATCTATTTTATTCACTTTTATTATTTTCTTGTTATTAAGTTAATGATCTTCTGTTTCTAAGCACTTTTGAAATCTTCATTTGACATAAATATTTCTCATTAAAATATCTGCCAATTTTGAGTTGAAGTATCTGTCAAATTCAGTCAACTTTAAAAGGGATTTTTTATTCTCTTAAATTCTAATTTGCTAATCGGCTACAATTAAAGCTGATCTTGTCTTTTGTAAATAAGTGAAGAAAGCTAGTAAGTCCCTCAAACATATAGGACAAGGGTGTATAACCATTTTGGGTACTTGTTTGTTATAGCAGTGTCCATCAAATTACTAGTACGCTAAGTCGTCGCCAAATTCATGAAGCCTATCTTTTGATACAATCTACTTGGTGATATTTCTCAGTCGCTTGGCAATTAATCATTGGGCGCTGCTATAATAGACAAGTACCTTTTTTTGCGAGAAATGTAAACTCTGGTAACTGTAGAAAAGTCTTAAGAATAACAAATAAAAATTAAGTTTATATCTTGATTTTTTTTAGTAATAATTAAATTTTAGTGATATTCCCTCATAAATGCTTGTGCAAATAGCTATTTGAAATACAGGATATTGTTTTATGAATTTCTTGATCTTATATGTAGGTTGTCGGAATTCTATATTAAATATGGAAGCAAGGAAACTTTACACAACTCCTTACACTCGTCGATGTGTTGTTGCAAGACTATCAGAATTTACTCTTGCGCAGTATCAAGAATTGATAAATCAAAATGCAGGAGGTTTACTCATATTGATTCCTAAAAATATTACTTCTTTGCCTCTTCCTGAGCAACAGGTAGGATAATGGAATATTTTTTATATGTAAAATAGTATACATAAAATTAGTGAAAGACTATTTATATATACTAAGCATCAAGGAAAATTATGTTTGTAAATTCTAAAACAGTTTTTTTTAAATGCAATTAAGTAATATTTCAATTTGATTTTTATTTAACTATTTTAATAAAAATAAAAAGGATTAATGACATGTATCAAATAAGACTCAGTGAAATGATGTTTTCTTAGAAAAAATTTGGTACTTTTCCATTTTGCCAGTGCAAATCTTGCTAAGCAGACTTTATTGGCGACAACACACAGTAAACACATATTCCGTTTGGTGTTGGTTGTATAAGTTTTGACGACTTTATCACTTGCGCCACCTAAATGGAAAAGTACCAAACATTTTTGTTTGAAATTGTACATTCTTGTATCTCATATTTTGCATTGTTATTTATATTTTAAAGGGTACTTGTCTATCATAGCGGCACCCGTCAAATTACGACTACACCAAGTTCTCGCCAACTCGTGAGGCCTATCTTTTGATACAAGCTACTTGGCTATATTTCTTAGTCGCTTGGTGATAAATCATCGAGTGTCGCTATAATAGACAAGTACCTCTTAAAGTATTTTCTATATTCTACTATGTGCATTTTAATTTGCATACAATACAAATTTTACTACATTCTATAACATGAAGATTGTAATGTTTAGCCCACTCCCTTGATGACAAAAAATAAGCCAAATGTGACAAACCTCGATATATGGTTAAACATGGCTGTAATGCATGGCAACCCTAAAATTTATCCTTCTCTTCTCACTTCAGTGTCTGTCATCATTTTAGGAGTGATTATGCGTTACATAAAATGTTTTTGTGCCAGTCAGGAATGTTAATTGCATATAATTCAAAAACTTTTGAAGGTTAAGAAAATGATGTGGACACTGTAATTTGATGAGCATTTTTTTTGATAATTTTAATGTGTTTTCTCATATGAATGGTGTTGCAAGAGGAAAGGTAATCTTTTGCAGAGAGATATATTTGTTTATATGCTTGATAACAAATGGAAATTTGGAGAACTTGGAGCATTTGTGGAAATAGAAAAATCTAAATTTGTTAATACGATTAAGTTCTTAAAACATTTTATGGATCCACTAAGAAAATAGGTTTGTAAAACATTTTTTGTAATCCTTCATTTAGCACTTTGGGGAGTTCTAATATACCATTTTAAGGCAAAATAGTGTGTTTTGAATGTTAAGTCCTTTTTATTTAATTTTTGAGAAGTATTTTTTTAATAAATTAGTAAATGTAATAATTTTTTTATTGTAAATTTCATTAAATTCTTTTGAAGAACTCTTGTTGGCATTTTAAGGAACTTGGATAGCAACCAAAACATCATGCTAGTGTGATTTAAATTCATACTCATTTTAAATCCTGTAATGCTTCTCATTCTTATAGAGGACCAAAGAATATTTTTAAAACTCATTTTGATGTATGTGACTTAACAGATGGACTAATTTTATGGGAATATGTAGTTGTAATAATGTGAAATGTAGTTTGATTTGCCTGTGACATAAAAGTTATTACAGGTCTTGTAACTATTTTTTTTTTTTTTTGTGGAAGTGAATGAATTTCTTGTTTGTGTGAAATTAATGATTATGTAATTTTTAAAACATTTATATTGAGTCCATCAGCAAAATAGGTTATTGAAATGTTTTTTGTTATTTTTTCATTTATTGGAGTTTACATGATTGATACCATTTCAAAAATTGCCAAATTGACAATTTTTACAATTGCATCAAGGATACAGGCTAACAGTATTTTCACTTACAATTCCATAGGATGTGTATGTTATAAATTTTTTCATGGAAACTATATACAAAAATGATTTAAACTTTATATGAATAGCACATTTCTCTGAACCTTATGCAAGTTCAATAATTATTGAAATTTAATTTGTATAATCTCATATTTTCTCCTCAAAACAGTAAAATCAACTTGTCATCAAAACCTCAACAATGAATATATAAACTGAAACTTTTTACCTTAGTTGTGAAATGCGATATGTGAAGGTTTTTGGTGGAAGAGTTAAGCAGTAATAAAAATATAGATGCTGAATTCAACAATATGATATTAAGCATCGTAAAGTCTTTCATATACTTTTATTAAGGCTTTTCTTTGCAGAGCTGTTGTGTAACAGTTGGAGAGAAAATCATTAACCATTATTTTTGTATATTAGATTAAAATATTATTTATATTTTGAAAACTTTTAGTTATGATCAGTTTAATTCACTAATCTTTTGACAATTAACTTTTCTTTAAAAATTGCTGATTTATGCATAAGTTTGAAAGAATTTTTGTTTTAATTGCTTAAAAGTGCTAATAACATTTGAATATAAGTATGAAAACATCCTTATTAATAGTAATATTTTAAGAGAAAATAAGCATTTGGTTTTGCTAAAGCTATACTAGCTTAAGTGTTGTGAATATAGAATATTCATTTTTATTGCAATTACAAAGATCAATTAAATAATTTTTTCAAAAAAGAAGACAAAATAAATTCTTTAATGAGCAAACATCAAGAGATCTTGAAATGAGGTAATAATAGTCTGTTAAGAAATTGTTATATCTTTGCATAATCTCAAATTACCTACAAGTTGATAATTTTTCATATTGAAAATAAAGCTTATAAAAATTATTAACGAAGTTTTGAAAGTATTAAAACATTGCCATTGGGAACATAGAATTTCACAAGATTTCAGAATTGTCACCCATCAGGAAGTGAGTGAAAAAACTTTTTGATTGAAAATTTAATGAAAGTAAACTAGTTTTCCAAGTGAGTTAGTTTTG
This sequence comes from Nephila pilipes, assembly GCA_019974015.1. Classification (NCBI taxonomy): domain Eukaryota; kingdom Metazoa; phylum Arthropoda; class Arachnida; order Araneae; family Nephilidae; genus Nephila; species Nephila pilipes. The sequence goes on from BMAW01061153.1 coordinate 1,029,259, forward strand.
TTGTGTGAAAAGTCTTGTATATATGTTTATGTAAATTTGTTATAATTTTGTAAAATAAAATGCAACATGTATATCTTTTTTTTTACATTGCATAGGTAATTATGCAGTTAGAAAAGCATATGTTAGAGGAAGATGTTGTAATACCAGTTTATTTTGCTTATGAAACAGATGAATTATTAGAAATGTATAATAGTATGGAAAAAACTTCAACTCAGCAAAAGGCAAGGTCAGCTGCTGAAGGTAGGTTGAATATATTAATTGGTTTTTGTATCAATTTCATTAGGAAATTTAATGATTATTATTATTTAAATAAACATTGTTTTCTTTAAATTTAAAGAAACATGCTGGTCTAGTTAATGTAAAATGGTAATTATAATTACAATTTTCAGATTCTCAAAATTGTATGAATTGCCTTTAAAATTGTTTTTTTATCCTTAAAAAGCACAAGGAACTTGCAGAAATTATAAATTTTTTAAAATTAAATGTGTATTTTCTCATCCGTTAATATGCATTCTAAAATATTGTAGCATTGTTATAACATATTGATAATTTTTTTT
>BMAW01061153.1:1029988-1166583 GCA_019974015.1 Nephila pilipes
AATTCTACTGCTTATCACCCTTGAAGACTTTGTTGGGATCCTCAGTGGTTCATGTCACAATTGAAACTTTTCATAATTATGGGCTCTTATCAATCAAGATTTGATGAAATAAAAAAAGTTTTTAAACATTTTATTTTTGAATCAAAAATCATTTTCATTCAACTCTTTAAATAACAAATGAAATTTTTCATGTCTTTAATCATCATCTTACCAAAATCCACCAAAACATATGCACTTAAAATCACATTTTGCAAACTATAAAATTTGCTTATTTATATTTCAGATTGTAGTGTTCAAAATGAATTTGAATATCACATGTTCATTATCATTTTAGTTGATTTCGATTATATTCTATAACTTTATAAAATGGTGTCAAATTTAAATTTTTGAAAAGTAATTAATTGGTTGAAATCTCCATAAAAAATTAATAATCATAATTTCAATTATTTTAGATTGAATTGGGAAAATATGTTCCTCAACCTAAATAGTTTAAAAGCAAAATAAGTTTATGGACTGTTGCGGGAAATTTTGTCATCTCTATTAAATAATTACATTATTGGTATATCATTTTAAATTGAAAATTTATCTGATTCAAAAATTTTTCCTCTATTTTTAATGATTTAAAATCTCCTTTTCAAATATTTTACATTTATATTTATTTTTTAAAATGTTTATAATTATAATGTAGCTTATGTTTTATGTGAAGTAGAAGTAACATAATATTTTTAAGCTTTTAGAAAGATTGTCATTGTTTTAAGACCCAGAAATTTCAGAAGCAATTTTTAAAATAAAATATTGAAAATTATTACTGAAACTTGAGATTTTATAGTTTTTGCTCTTGTTTATAGGAATTTAAAATTATTTAGCCTTACAAATTTCATATGTAGATTTAACATGATTTTAAATTTATACAAATTCAAATTTTAAAACTATTTCTAAATTTTATAATTGTATTGGAAATAAGTTAATTACTTTTGTTCATGATTTTAGGTATGTTCAAAAAATTAATCGATGACTGAAAAATATCTATGTTATAAAATATTTAATTTCTTTCAGAACTGCCTGCTTCCATCACATCTAGTGGTTATCAATTAGTTGTGTCTAGTCCTGCACCTAAACCACAATCAGATACTCAAGTTATAAGTATTCAGGTACAAGTTCTTGTTTTTTGAAGTTTCATTAGTTATGTAGAAATAACTTGAATGCATGTTATAAATAGTTTTGGAATATTTTTTTGTGAAATAGTGATAATTTTTTTTAAATGGAAAATTAATTAATTTTGTTAAAATGAGTTTCAAGTTATTTTTGAGCAACTTGGAAAAATAAGGATACTATATACAAAACAACCCAAAATTATGCTCTTATTCCTTTAAAGAATACCAAGTTAAAATTGTATTCTCTAATTGTGGTCTTTTTAAAAGGAGGATAGGCATTGTTCTAATTAATTAGAAGAGATTAAAGGTATGTAGAACAAGTAATTATGTTTCAGAAGTTTAAAAGCAGTTATCAACCTGTTAAATAGAACAATATGCAAGGTTATATGAGAAGGGAAGGGTGTTCATCCAACTTATTGCTTTTTCCATCTATAATGTTGAAAAATAGGTACATAGTCATGTGATTCTCTTTTTATGCTTCTAATGAAATACATTGGCAGTATTGTACGTTGTGAGTAAACCCATACAAACAAAAGCTGAACCAGTAATGATTGTTTCAAAAATATAGTGCTGGAGAGGAGATTCAAATTTTATTGTTCTGAAATGTTTTTATCAATGAAGACTGCATGTTTTGCAGGTATAATTTATATATTCTATCAATCCTTTAATGTATATCTCCGTACATTGTTAGATAGTGGTAGGATTCAAATAATTATAGTATTGATTACATTAAGAAATTAAGTACTGAAAGATAATTTATTATTTTATGTAATAAATGTTGAAATAAAATTAGGTGCATAAAATTAGTTTTTTTTGAATAAAAGTTCTAATATATTAATTGAAATCTTTTAAATGATGATGATAAATTGTTTTAACATGTTATCTTGCATGTTGATTTTTGATATCATGACACAGCCTTTTCCCTTTTATCTGATCATTATCATTGAACTAGTGGTACCCTAGTGATCTTTTTCTTTTCCATGAGGTTTGTTGTTATTGGTAAATATGAATGATGCACTCCAGGTTACCTTAGCAATTCTTTTCTATTTTCAACCTATCAACTTTTACCTTTTCCTTCATTCTGTGTAATATCTATTTATCATAGAATGGAAATATCTATATCAAATACACATTCTTTTGTGCCGCATAGCAGATTTGGCTTCAACAGCTTCTATAAGTTACTGATCATTATCAACTGTTTAAATTATCCTTAAGACTGATTTTATATAATGTCAAAGAACTTGATCAAAACTTCAAACACATTTCTAGGCAGAAAATGGTTCCAATCTTCACAAAAGTTTACAATGTTGGAACACATACATCTATTTATCATGCAATATTCTTAAAATTTAGAAGCATTTCGAAAATATGCAATTTTTCGTGTGAATACATATTGTTTAAAGGTAATTTAGCAGTGCAGTATAGGAGATAAACCATGAAACATATTTTACACCAGAAAAAAGTGATCAGTAGGGATAGAAATGAGCAGTATTATAAAATATGCTATTTTCTGTGATTTTTTTTTATCGGAAAAAGCTCTCCAATTTTGAGTCCTATTCCTTAACATTCATTACAGGATGACAGCCTTAATCATATACTTTATGTTGAAGTATGATCTCACTCCTTTTAAGGGCAAGCTGATTTAGATTAATAGTTAAATGTCATTTTAACTGCTAGTTAATCAAATTTAAAGAAAAATTAAGTGGCTGTTTTGCTTTATCAGCATGAATTGGCTGAAATTCACCAGTTCTGCAAGATTTTTTTTTTTTAAAGTTAATTGTAGAATTGTTGGATTTTTCACTGTTTGAAGGAAATCTGTGAACATTATTTTTTTTGTAAATTATTCTATATTTTTGATTTCTAATTGATTGTGTCATAATTTTGACCAATTTACATGGTATAATGTGTTGATATTGTTAAATGAATTATAATTGTAGTGCTGAATGGAATTCCATTCTAGTTCCATGAGAAATTAGTTTTGTATTGAAACAACTTTCTTGTAATTGTTACCAATTTCATCATTGTACTTACATTTTTTTATTGGTACTGCAAATTAAACCCATTGGCTTCACAAATAAATATTTACTTTGTTATTAATTGGCTCTTTTATTTCAAAAATATCCAAGGATATACAGCAATATAAATTTTGGAGGACTTCTGAGTGCAATTGCTACTAATAACTAAAAAATACTTTCTTATGGAAGAATTCAAATATTAAAATGTTCATAGTATAAAATAAACAATATTTGTAATTTCATACAAAGATGACTATTTGAAAACTTATTTGATTATATTAGTAAATTAAAAAAAAAAAAAAATGCAATGTTAGAAACTTTTGATACATTTTCAATTTGAAGCTTACAAGGGTCATCCAATAAGTCCTTAAAAAATCCTAGATATGACACTCATAGCATTGAAAATTTTTTTGTTTTTAGTAAGCATCATGACCCACTGGATAGCTGTTATAATAGCTCACTAGACAGCTGTTATATAGCTAAGTCAAAGTTATTTCCATTGTATTGTTCCATTTTTATTGCAGACTGAATCAAGAAACTTGTGTTGATTTAGAAAAATGGAGAAAAGGGAGTTTTGAGCAGTGATTAAAGCTCTTATATTTAAAAGGTGTTACACCAAAAGAGATCAAAGCTGAGTTGGATGAAGCTCATGGCACATGTGATCCTGTGTATGCAACTGTTTACAATTGGGTAAATAAGTTTAAACATGGCCATATATCCACAAAAGATAGTCATTCAGGATGTCCAGTTGATGTGACTTATTCTGGAATGATTGACAAAATCTATGATATGGCTTTGAGAGGTCCACAAATCAAAGCACACTGAATAGTTGGGGCCAATGACATATCACAAGGTGCAGTGTTTTCAATTTTGTATGAAAAATTAGTTGTGAAAAACCTCTTGGCAAGATGTGTGCCTTTTTTGTGTTGGGAGATAGTAAAGGCAATGGTGTGGACGACTTTGAGGCTATTTTGGAGCTTTTTTGTTGCATTCCTGACAAGTTTCTGCATCAATACATAACTGTTGACAAAACGTGGATAGGAGACTATTTTCCAGAGGTAAAGGAAGAGTCAAAACAGTGTATTTTTGAAGGCAAATAGGTGTGTTGATGGTGAAATCAACTGGCAAGGTAATAGCTGCTGTTCATTCTGATGCACATGGAATCATCTGCATATATCTGATTACTTGGAAAAAGGAAAACAATAACTGGATAGGTTTATACATTGTTATTGCTTCAGTAGAGCATAGAAATCGAGGAAAAAAAAATGTCTTCAGAAAAAGATATTCCATCAAGACAATGCTTGTATGCACACCTATGCAGTTTTGATCACCAAAATCAGGGAATTAAAGTTCAAATTATTACAATATCCACTGTATTCACATTCCCCAGTGGCTTTTTATTTGCAACTTCAAAAAATGGTTCAGCGGGCTATGGTTCACATTGAATGAAAAAGTCATTGTCCAAACAGATGCTTATGTTGACGACCTTCCTAAATCTTACTTTTTAGATGGCTTACAAAAGTTGGAGAAACACTAGGAAAAGTGTATAAAAGTAATTGGTGATTATGTTGAAAAAAATCTACCTAAAATAATTTTTCTATCTTTTTCTGAGAACCTATCAAATGACCTTAATAATTTCTTATAATTTGTATTTTTTGCTGATATTAACATTTTTCAAGTCAGATTTATAGTTAGAAAACATTGTGTCAAAACCATATTTTTTTTAAAAAATTCTGAGCTAGCTGTATTTCCTGCTTAACAGTATTTTTAGTAATTCCATTATATGCATAAACATGGTAAATTTTATACACATTAGAAATTCTATAAGCTGATCATCGAAATTGATTGAAATTAAGTGATCCAAAGTCTTTATCTGATAAGCTTAAATTAAAATGATAGACTCCTTCATTCATTCATTTTAGTATTGCTACTGGAATTTTCCTACTCATTATTAAATCTGATTGTTGTTTGAAAAATAAAATTGCTGTTATAATCTTTAAATATTACAGATATTTATTTAAAAAAGGATGGAGAAAATTATGTTTTTCTTTATTCTTATAGGGCAAGCTTTGTGGATTTGGTGTGGAGGAACAGTTACCAACTGTTGCTATTGTTGCTCATTATGATGCTTATGGTATTGCACCAGTATGTATACTTCTTGTTTGAGCAAAGCTCATTCTTCACATTTTACATGTTTGTATACTTGTACTTAATTTTTTTTATATTGAAAACAGTTAACTTGCATTTTTTTTCAGGGTTTATCTTATGGATCTGATTCTAATGGTAGTGGAGCAGCTGCTTTGCTAGAATTAGCTCGATTGTTGTCTCGATTATATACAAATTCTCGAACACATCCCAGGTGTGTATGTAGTCACATCCCAAGTGTGTATATAGTCATTAATTGGAGATGTTTTTTAAAAAGTGAAGTATGGATCTCTGCATTTTAGTAATGAAATTGAAAATTGGGTTATCTCCATCGCTTTCATATATATTTATTTACAATGTTTACTGTAACAAATTATAGTCTTAAGATTACAAAGTGAAAAAATAAGAGGACAGTATTACTTCAAAATGATGAATAGCTAATATTTTTTTAAAAATAGAAATAGATGTTGTGGAGTTTTTGTTTCATGTCTCAAAAGAATATGTTATGCAATTTTACACATTTCATCTTATTAAAATTTTTACCTTAAACCCATGTGTGAATGTTTTAATGAATGAAATATGTACATGAAAAATAAGTAAATCCCATTGACCAGCGCCAATCCCAATTTATTCAGTCAATGGGATTGTGTAAAATCCCAATTGGCCAGCCTAACTTAACCAATAATTACCAATCCATTTGTACTAAACTTAGCCTTTGGCAACATTTTTCTGGTTTGATAAAAATGGTTGATAGGATTTTACTCATGTACCAAAAAATTGTTATTGTATATATAATATATATGAATGTGTTAACATTAATGAAATAGAAAAAACAACATATAAAAATGAACAAGACTAATTAATAACTTTATACAAATGATTCAGAAACTTGAATTTTAAAAAGTGTTTTTTATTCCCATTGGTTATTATCTGATTCTCCCTCAGTTCTTCTTAAAAATCACATATTAAATAAATATTTAATCAAATATCTTAATTTTCAAAAGCAACATTTCTTTTAAACAATGCATAAGAAATATTTTTAACAATAGTTTTTATTGTAATTCATTTTTATTTGATGAGGACAATAAAAGTAAATCTAATTGTACAAAATTAAACCTGCAGTTTTGTCAGATTTAGTGATGTTGATGTTTATTAAAAAATGGATTGAAACATATATTATCTTTCATTCAACTCTCGCTGTATGGCCGGTATCAAGTAATGACACTCCACAATTAATAAACACTATTAACACTCTAAACTCAAAACTGTACATTTATTATATACTATTACTTTATTACATAGCATGATATGCAAAATGCTTGGGTCACACTCCCCATTTGGAACTTTCAATGGCTGTATACCTTATTCCTTTCTATCTTTGGAGTTCTTTTAAACAAACACACACAAAACTTTACATTACTGTGCTTCAATTAGACTATATCACTTATTTATTTAAACCTGATGTATATCTGCATATCACAGAAATATTTCATGCGAGCATTGTTAGTCACATAGGTGTTAAGAATTTTTTTAATGTATTTCATTTTTTTTTTTTATTCTGGTTTTATCTAACTTGAATTTCTATTTCTATAGATTCAATCTATTATTTTTACTTTCTGGAGGTGGAAAATTCAATTACCAGGGTACAAAAAAGTGGATTGAAGATAATGTAGATAGCTCAGGTAATTATTATGTCATTTTTTCTGTTGCCTTATTTTAGTATTTTTGAAATTCTTGAATCTTGGAATTTTTTGGATGCATTGAAATCATAAATATCTTTATCAAATAAGTTTGTTGATCATTAACATTTTAAAATTCAATAGTTAGAAAAAGGCATTGTAAAATGTATAGTTTATTTAATCTGTTTAGGACCATGTGATCACATGATTTTTCTCTCAAGGCTCATGATTATTGTATATGTGTCTAGAGGTGATGCAATTTTTATTTAATTTCTTAAATGACACTAGATGGCATTTTTAATCCATTATATTTTTGAATAATGTTCCACCGAGCATCAACATTCAATATGTGCTGTTGGTTCTGAGTTTTTTTGTGTGATCAAAAATTTGAACATGTAATTGCACATGTTTGAGTCTTTTGGGAGAATCGGGCATTTGATTAGAGGTAAGAGGGCATGTTGATTTTTTTCCTTTCTTCAGTGTATATATAATTTTTTTTTTTAAAATTTAACAATTTCCTTTAAAATTTGCAATTGTTTTTTTTTAAATGTAAAAATTTTATTACAATATATTCAGATACTATTAATGATAATCAACTGTAAATTTCAGAGCATTTAATTGCAGTAATGATTTTTTATGAATTTTGAAATAAAATTAGGCATAACAGGGAAAATCACTTGGATCTATGTTTATATATATAATACAGCCTTTTTACACTTAAAGAACTGTAGAAGCCATAATATGTAATACAAAATCCTAATGTGGAATAGCTCACAGTCATTAGAAAAAATACAAAGAAAGATATATTAAAATAAAATTGGTATTTTATTTACATGACTTTCCCTTCAATCTGAAAAAATGTAGCTAGTATCTAATTTACATAATACTGACAGTTTGTCAGTGAATATTACAGTTAACACATCATTTGCCCATAACATCTTAATTATCTTGGATGCATTGCTTGAAATAAATTTTTAAATCTCTAACAAAGGATATTTCACTACATTGATTTGAATCAAAGTAATATCAGCATTTTGTTTATATTTTGATATCTAGGATAATTTCACAAAGACTTTGTGAAATGATAAAAACTGTAAGACACATAAAAGCAATTAGTTTTTCCTAGCAGTATACTTTCAGAGTGCTTGGGCTGGGGAAGTATTTTTTCTCTTTTTGCTGATCCTGAACTGGTTAGTGAGAAATACGTTTCATAATCTTAATAAACTATCTTATTTTAAATAAAATTTTGTAAAGCTCAAATTATTTTATAAATGGTAATCAATGAAAATCTAGATAGAGAAAATACTATCTTCCACTCTGAAAAATTTTGGAGAATGCAAATTGAGTATTTTTGCAGTTGTTGAAAATATTTGTATAAAAGTCAATTATTTTATTGATGGAACTTTTTAAACCAGAGAAAAGTGAATTATGGTAATTTTAATTATGTCGTATATCAAAATTAATCTTTTTATGCATGAAATTGAATATTTTTAAAATAATGTACAAACAAACATGTTCAAAATATGTAAGAAATTGATCTTCTTTTGATTGTAAATTTTGTGCTTCAAGATAAACTTGTTTCTAACCAAAAGGACATTGTGAAAAGAAATAACTTACATTATTCACTATGTCATGTTATAAACAAAGATTACTAACCATGTATTAACTTAATTTTGTAGCTAATATTTTATTTTGTTTTTAACTATTGATTATGAAAAGATCTATCACTTTTTAAAATTATATTGAAAGTATCAATATTGTAAAAAAATTGCTTTTGTTCTGATTTATTAGCTCTTATGAACACTTATACAGTCTTGTGAAAGTATTGGCAAGAGCTTATTTATGTAAATAAATTTTATTAGAAACAATTATTGATTAAAATAGGAACAATAATTTTGTTTTATATTTCAATGCTTGCATTTCAAGCAGTTTATTTGTTTTGTGATAGTGATTCATTTTAAACAAATGCAGCAAATGCCCTGCACATATGCACCAAAATTGGACAAATTCAGTCAATATCCTGTAAATTTTGTACTTATGTTTTATTCATTTGAAAATTATATAAGCTTGCACAAAAAAGTCTGCATGCTTATGCTCAACTTCTCTTTCCCCATCCTCCAGGAACATGCCTGTGCAAAAGAGTTAATTTCCCTTCTTATTAATTCTACATTTAAGATATGATTTTATTGTAATTCTTTTAGCTGTTTAAAGTTTGAAAATCTAGAATCCAATATCCCCCAAAATTTTAATGAATTCTGATATTAATGGGACAAAATTTTAATATTTCGCCACATAATATATTTTGATATGGCTTAAATTATATTATTTAATGTTTTAGATGCCAGTTTGCTTCCAGATGCATTATATACTCTATGTCTAGATTCTATTGGAAACGATGATAATTTATATTTTCATGTTTCAAAGCCTCCCAGAGAAGGGAGTGCAGGTGATATATTTTACAAGGTAAACTTGCTGTGCATTTTTATGTAAAGTCAAATATAATAAAAGAGTAATTAAATTTTTTAAGAATAAAATTCGTGGGGAAACATATTTTTGTAATTTGTTTTGTGATTTGTTTTATAACCTTTTTCTTTATTTTTTTAATTTGTACTCTAATGATGATGTATGACAGAATTTTGAAACTTTGAAACAATGATTAAGATGTTTTGGATTTTAAATGTACATCTTCATTTTCTGCAGTATTATAAAATTTTGAAAATAATTGTTTCAATTAAATATGTTCAAAACCTAATTTATGTTTATTATTCTTGCATGAAAGAATAATAAAGATATTCATGCATATTGCTTTATTATTCTTGCGTATTGGTACCAATTTTTCTAAAACTGCGTCATGTACAAAAAAAAAAAAAAAAAAAAAAAAATGATTCTTTTCTACTAATACAGTCATGATGCTGGAATATTTACTTGGTTTCAACTTATAGGAATTTTAACAATAAATTATAACCATTTTTATTTTGAAATAGGTTTATTTTAGATAAAATTATATTTATGAAAACCAAAATTTAAATGAAACTGTTGTTTTGCTTTCTGTATCTATAAACTGATATAATGTATTAAAAATGAACAAGATGAAATTAGCTTTGAGATTATAAGTTTTAATATGTAACAATTCATTTATAATATTTTATTCATGTTTTAATATAACATGAATAAAGTCTATGATAATTTTATTCTTGCTTTGATTAGTTTAAAATCTAATCATTTTATCAGTTAACATATATTTTAATTGTATATATATCTGTATCTTAGTACTTATCTCTCATAATAACTATCTACTTAAATCTTAGCATAAAGATAGCTTTTTATATGAGAATCATATCTGGAACTTTATTTATATGTTAAAATAAAATTCTAGTTGAAATATATTTAACTTTTGTTACAGATTTTATTAAAATATTATTTAAAAAGATCTTGTTATAGTGTATGAATATAAAGTGTATTACAATACAAATTATGCATGCAAAATAATTTTATTCAATGATCTATTAAAAAAAAAAAATAAAATTGCTTTATTTTTGTATTCAATAATACTTTTAACACTTTTTCAAAAAAATTTCTTTAAGCCTTTCCTGCTGTAAATTTTGAAGATAGTATATATGCTTTTTATAGTGAATGATACTTTTAATGAATTTTTAGTTTTTCAAAGTTTATCTTTTTCAAATAAAATGGTTAACTAATTTCTTTACAAACTAACATTTAATCACTTTAGTATAATAGAAATTCATGATTTTGTAAACTAACAATTTGGGAAGTCTTGTATATTTATTTGTAAAATAAATATAATTTTAATAAAGGAATTTATTAATTTAAGGATTATTATTAATTAAAATTACTATAATTGATTTTTGTTGTTATAAATTTCAAAACCGTATGCAAAATAAGAATGTTTAGTTTTAAAGCTGCACATTTTTGATTATGTCATTTATTTAATAATCCATTTGTATTGGATATGTATTAAAATTTATAAACTTCAAAATTGTATATTTTATATCATTAAAGTTTAAAATGTTTTGTTAAGTAGAACACATTTATTACAAAATATGTTTAAGTTATTTTTCAAACATGCATTCAATAAATAAAGTTATAATTTGTGACAATTTTTGACATGATGACACAAATATATTTTCGATGTTATGAAATCGTGTACTTCAGAGCATTGTATTATGTTACCTTAAGTATAACACTCTGAATTATTTTGGAATTTGTTTCTAGGAGCTCCAGTGGGCTGCATCACAGTCAGAAGAGCCTGTAAATGTTTCTATGGTTCATAAGAGAATTAATCTTGCAGATGAATTATTGTCATGGGAGCATGAACGATTTAGTATTAGACGACTTCCTGCTTTTACTATATCTCATCTGCAATCTCCAAAATCATTAAAAAAAACTACAATTTTGGATACAAGGTATGCTTTAATATTCAATTTTGGCAGGGTTCTGAATAACTTTAATTCTTAGTTAATGTTTTATCTTTCATTTGGCATGGCCTAGACGCTCAAAGAAAACTCAACTTGTTTGTGTATGTGTAAGAAATAAGATGTGTGCATTTCATTAACTTTTTATGAAAAATTTCTTCATATTTAAAACAAGTTTCTTGGAAAATAATTGAAAATGGTTTATAAAAATGAAAAGCATTTTTCAAGTGTAAACAAGGAATGGATTAGATATATGTCAGATTCATTTCCATTTGTGCTAAATATATTTTAAACATATTTGTGAACTGCATTTATGTTTTAGTTTGATCTTATGCCCTGAAATATATGATGAAAATTTTATAAGTTCTAGCCACATATTAAAAATTGTTTTGGAATTCAAAGCATACATTTAATATAAATTATATATTTCTTGTACATACACATTTGCTCACACATATATTACACATAAGATTTAAACATTTTATACTTTTAAAATGTGTGATTGATATAAATAAATCATATTCTTTTGGATGGTTTTCAATAAAATTTTCCAGAAAGCTTCTTTTTGACTAAAATTTTCTAAATTATTTTACTATAAACTTTAAAATTACTTATCTGCACATACATCAACACATGAACCAATACACTCACTAATAAATACACACACTCACGAATTTGATATTTAAAATGACATTGAAGGTATTTTTATTGATAAATTTTTTAAAAACGTTGTATGATTTCTGGATGCTTTAAACTCATTCCCATGTTACCTGAATTAATACATAGGTAACAGGATAGGAATTTTCCTTAAATCTTAAATTCCCAAGTTTTACATTCAAGAAAAAATAAAATTGGAATTTCTTCAAGTTCTTTTTTATGTATTAAATCAAGAGAGTCATTATAAATAGTAATTAATTAACATTTTTAAATTGTATTAAATTAACAATTAAAAAAAGAAAATTTGAGATTAAATATTTTTTTTTATTTAAGTTTAAAATATGTTTTTAGCATTGTGTACTTAAATTTGATGTAAAGGTTTTATTCAGACATAAAATTAAATACAAATCAATCTTGAAAATTTGACGTTTAACTCCTCCTCCCTTGTAATGATAAAGACACCTGCAAGTTTACATGATTGATAAAATGTGCATTAGAGACAAAAGTGTTTAAAAAAAATCCTATGGTTCAAAATTTTTTTGGCTTTTTAAAAATGTCCAAATATCACTTATGTATGTGGAATAATTGTTTTGCTCATGTCTGTTTTCAAAAGTATCAAATATGTTTTGACCTATTTATTGCAATCTTAATTGAATGTATAGACATTTTTCATTTTTAAATTAGTAATATTTTTTTAAAATTTTGTAAAAAATTGTAGTTAATTTAGCCTTTTATTAATTCCATTATTTAGAATTGCACATTTTAAATATTTTACTTTATGAATTTTTTCAAATCTGGAATTTTTGAGTTGAAAATAATGTAAAATGTTTGTTATTAGTGTATACAATATTTTTTTCATTGCATGATGTATATTAATATATACAGGGATAACGTAAATGTCGACAAACTTGCTAGAAATGTGAGAGTAATTGCAGAAGCATTGGCAAGGCATATGTACAATATTAGTGGGGAGGCACTAAAAACAGGAATTTTTTCTGAAGGCTTAGTAAGTTGATTTATTATGTTCAATTTTTTTAAAAATATTACTTTCATTGGATGTTATTCTACAAATTGTTTAATACTTGCTTCCTCTGAATTTCTTTTGATTGTTTAAACTGTCAATGCACAATTAAAATTTTTTATTTGTATGATCTGATATGGTTTAACTTTTATATGCATGCTTTAGATTATTTTTAATGTGCTTTCTATATCTATTTTTAGTGCTATACATTAGTGTAATTTTGTGCATTAGACATATCAAATTAAAAAATAATTGTGAAATGTGAAGTAAATGTTTGTAAATATATTTGTATTACATTGCATGAAAAAAAATTGTGTAATGATACATATGAGGCAATTTTGAGTGGTAGTTTTTATAGAATTTTATTTTTCTTAGCATATACAGAAAGACTACTTAAAAGCATGGATTGATGAGCTTTCATCTCAACCACGTAGTGCTCAGATGCTCCTTTCTAAATCAACAAAACATTCTCTAATATTGACTATGGAGCAGACTTTGAGCCGTTATTTGAAAGATGTAAAATACTCTATTTTCAAACCTGACAAAAGGCAAGTAATTTTTTTTGTTCCAAGTCTCATTTTGCAGTTAGAATATATTATAACTAAAATGCAGTACCATAGATTGATCATTAATGAACAAAAATAATTTATAACTTTTTTTACTGTTAATTTTTGTAAGAGGACTGTTTTATTGGATATTTAAATACATTTCCTTGGTTAGTACTTTTGATTTTCTTGAAGAAAATTTTGGTTGTATTAAACAATGTATGATGTTACTGTATGCAGGAATTCATGAAGTACATACCATAATATTTTTTAAAGGGTTAGAAATTCTTTTTATTCAGGTTTTAAAACATTTTGATTTATTATAGTATTAAAGTAATTTAAAATAATTGAAAAAAGTGCAAATAATTGGTTTTTCATGTATAATAAAGTTTTTAAGTATTTTACTTATCTTTATACATTAATATATTTTTCTAAATTTACAGGGAGCCAGAACTTATGTTTTATGAACCAATTTCTACTGTAATGAATGCATACAGGTATTTATATTTTGCAATCAATTTCAGTTTGTAAAGTAAATTATAAGATTATTGTAAACTATTGTGAAATAACCAAGATGTTTCAATTAATTGTATGTTCTTTTATGCAAGTTATTTAAATTATTATAAATACTTTATAAATTACATTTAAAGTGCTCATTAATGAGAACAATATTGTATATGTATTTGCACAGATATTGTAAAAATTGTAATACTGTGTAGCAATCACATGAATTAAGGTGATATTTTCAACAAATGCTGATTAGAGTGTGATATTCTATTGATGAGATATTCAGAGTCGTAGCCCATGCACATGCTTAGCAGTGCTCTCTGTACAACTGATCTAGTCATATAAATAGTGAACTGTAGTTGGACATTAAAAGTTATTAGTGGCTGTTTGCCAATGGTAAACTTGTAAGTTGTTATGCCTTTGAGACAAAGCCATATGAGCAAGTAACACATTTTGAACTAGGAAAGTGATATGCCTTTGTAAAGGTTTTGTTTTTTAATGTGCTATTTATTACATCTCGAATGGAGCTATAATATGAAACTGTTTGTATGGTTGAAATATCTGTAAAATAACTCCCTTTTATCTTCATTTTAAGTTTTGGGAATAAAAGGTGCTAAATCAGATGAATACAGTAGATTATTCAATGCACAGGAATTATTTTATGTCAAATCTACAAAGAGTAAGTTGTCACTGGGTACATTATCATGCTATAAACTCTGTTTTCATCTTGATATTCTGAATGAATGTGATGAATTTTGTCCATCAAATGTGTTACAAATTTAAATAATACTCGCCAGTTATTGTTTGTCATGTTGGAACAAATTCTTTGTGGATAATAAATACCCTTAGTATCAAAGAATATAATTTACAATGTTTTGATTTCAGATAGAACTTTTCTGATTTTTTTGGCTTGTAGATATTTTTTGGCTCTCATTCAGAATTTTTTGTTTGTTTTTGGATTGTATTGAAACCAAGTTTCATTGCTTGTAAGCTATTGATTTTAAGAGATTTGAGTCATTTTTAATAGGTGAAATGATCTCTGCAATATGCCCTTCTCATTGATTTTCGTTCATTTGTTAAAATGTATGGAAAAAAATTTAGTATAGACTTCTGTTTTGTCCAAGTCTTACTGCAGGATGGTTTGAATAATTTCTATATTGATACTAAAAGACTTCTATCATTGTCACTGACACATAGCAACTGTTTGTCAAAAAAATCATGTAATTTTCAGTAATCTCTGATGTCTAAATAAACTGGGTCTTCTTTATTGCTAATCATCTTCCAACATACTTAAAAATGCCATCATAAACTTGTTTTATAAATTTGTTTGTTTTTAAGGTAGTTTTATCAAGTTTTTCCTGAAATTTAATTACAGCTCTTTGTTCCATCTTAATAATTCAACATGAATTCCATCTCAAATGATTGGTCGTATTGGTTGAGTTATTTTTAAGTGATGACCGCAGTGAGCTAGCTGACAATTTAAGTTTATCTTATATGTTTGATAACACAGATGGAGCAACAGTAGGCTAAAATCTAGTGCCAGTCCTAAATTTTTTTTGACATACATGTTATGTTAGTGCTCCAAGTACATTTGAAGGTACTGTATTATGTTTGTCATTCAAGAATCTATTTTGAGAAGTAGTGCATATTAATTGTTTGGTTTTATGAGATAGAGAGCAACAAAAGCTGATGTCCCCGACCAGTGCATATTTGTGGGTGTGTTTGACAATAATGGTAATATGTCTTTGTAAAGAGTAGTGAAATAAGCTGAAATGATCAAGCATTAAACATTTTCAATATTGAATTTAAAACTGAATTTATAAAAAGAAATCATAAGTAAATAGAGCGTTGAATCTGAAAGTTGGTAAATTGATGCGTATATATCTATAAAAACTGTATCCCAAAACAAAAATGGGGGGAAGGGAGAGAATAAAAAATGTTGAGAGTATTTCATTTTATTTCATTACTAATTTTTAAAATTTTATTTCATTATTAATTTGATATTTTTCCAACTTTTCTTAGAATGCGAAATAATATGAGTTGCTGTGAATTAAAAGAAAAGGTTTATTAATAGGTTATGGTCCACTCTTTCATTGTGCACATTGTATGCAACATGGGAAGGATAAATAAAAGTCATGTACGATATTTAACGGGATAGGAAATCATTCCTATTGCAGAATTTGAGTTTAAAGTTTGAATTCCAAATATCCTCTTAAATGTTAATTATTATTCACCATTTAAGAGGGGGAATATTAATGTTGAATAATATTCTACATCTTTCAGTTGCTTGATTTGAATAGTATTCAAGTCAGGTGATTGAGAGGGTCTAAACATTATACCATGTTTTTCAAAACATGCATCAATATGTATTTAATAATAGGGATACACATGTTGTTCTTTTTAAAAAGCAACCTTTCAGAAATAAAATCTACTCAGAAAGATAAAAATAATTCCCTAGAAATTTTGTATACTAATTGGCTTTGTGCTTTCCTTGCAGATTAATTTGGTTTGAAACTGTGCGTGCAACATTAATATATACATGCAATAATTATAATTGTAATTTTTTTCCATGGACTCTAGGTGATAGATTTTTGATGAGCTCAAATGAGCAATTTGTATAAAATGCTGAAGGCTTCTTCATGGGTGATTTTATTATCCCCCCCCATTTGTGTGAATATTTATATATTTGTGTATGCAGCAGTTTTTTTTAATGAGGAATTTAGGAATTTCCTTATTAAAATTAATGATTTTTTATTAGAAGAAAGAAATTATGCATGAAGACCTCCAGATGTCTCTCTAGAAATTGAGAAGTCTGGTTGATAAATGACATAATTTTTTCCTCTTTTTATTATATGAAATATAATATTACTTAGTTTAGTTATTGAAAGCGAAGCTTATCTTGCAACTTCTAATTGCTATAATTGATGTTTCATTCATTTTGAGATGGATGTAAAAGGAACGATCATGCTTTTTTTTTTTTTTTTTGAGTTTGATGTAATTACATCTGAATTTGAGTAAAACTGTATAAGTGATTAGAATTAATCAAAATTGCATGTGTGAAGTATTAACTATATTGATATTATAAAATTGTATTGTCTAAATATTCACAAAGTAGCCATTTTTATTACAGTTATAATCTTAATTTTATTGATTATTTGTAAATTTTTCGTGGTTTTCTTTTGTAAATCTTATATTCTACTAAAACTTTTTTGCCTTTGTATTTATTGCTGTTTCCAATGAGTCAAAATATTTCGTTTTGTAAAAAGGCCCTGGAGATAACAAATGTACTTTATGCTTAATACCCATCTCCACTATAGATTAATTTGGATTTTATTCTTTCAAAAGTTTAATTATATCTATTTTTATATTCCTGAAGATTATGGAAAGACATTTTTTAATTTTGAATCCTTGCATAATCGAAAGTATATGATACAAAAAATACTAATTTGCAATAAACAACTTCCAAGTCTTGTGTTTACAAGTCAAATATTTAAAATTGAATTCAAAAAAATAGAATGATTTAATAATTTTAAATGCATATAGATTAAATGCATGTAATTTAAGATTGGAATTTACCCTCAAAAGAATAAATCTCATGTAGCCTGCAAAATGCATTGATTTTTTTTTTTGATTCCATTTCTTAAAAAATATGGCTTCTTTAAATTTGGAATCATTTGGGTAGACTAAGAAATTCTTTAGTAAGTAGGAAAATGTCTGAGTGTCAAACATGAACTAATGGTTGATTTTATGTTTATCTTAACAATGTCTCTTTATTTTCTAGGGTCAAACCTGCTATATTTGATTTATTCCTTGCCATGTTCATTGCAGCTTATTTAGGAATAGTGTATCTTTTGATTACAGTAAGACTCAGTTTAATTTTATTTTCATATATGATTGCTAAATGTTATGATTTTTACCAGATTTGGTTGTAATAATTAAACAATCACATTGCTAATGCTTGTATTTGTCAGTAATTTTTATTTAGAAATATTGAAGTATGATGTATGAATGCCTGCATTTACATAGATTATCTTTAGTGAATGATGCAAAATTTGATCTTGGATAGCATGTTAAATAAATGAAAGATATTTTACGGGATTCCTTACAGACTTAAATGTTCTAAATTGATGAAGACTAACAAGATTTATATTGAGATTAATCTAGTTTGAATAAGGGCAAATTAGTAACATTAAATTATGCGAATAGATTATAGTGTAATTTTTTTTTGTAGCCTTAAAGTTTTTAAAGATCTTCTAATCAATACTTTCCTTCTTAAAATCAAGAATCTAAATACATACTTGAAAATATGGAATGGATACTTATTTTAAACATCTTTTCATGGAAATTATATGTCTAAATGGAATGATTATATTAGTTTTATTGTTTGAAAATGGATGTAGTAAGTTGATTAGTGATGTTATTTTTGTGAAAAACATAACAGTAATGAAAGTTTAATTATAAAAGTATGACATATTTCTTGTGATTTGTTAGAATTGATAAGATTCACATTGTAGTTCTAGAATATTTGAATTTTCTTTTGAACTTCATATGGATAATTTTATGTAATGTTTAATAATTTAAATGACATGTCAATACTTGAAGGTGGGGGAAAAAAAAAAAAAAAAAAAACCCTGACATATTTAATGTTTAAAAGTTTAGTAATTTCAAGAACAGATTTTGGTAAAATGTGAATTGTATAATTTTGGTTTGGTAAATATGTGTGGATTATTAATCAAATTTTAGGCTTATAATTCATTATCATTTATTTTTTTAAAAATTCAAATGTATTGTTCATTTTCTTATATTGAATTTTTTTAGGATTCTTTAAAAACTTTCCTTCATTTTGATTTAAGAAGTTTCATTCTTTTCTTGTAATTAGATTTTCACTTTTAGAATAATAAAATTTTCTAATGAAATTGAATGATGTATTAAAATAATTTGATTTTTCAGTGGATTATTCATTCTAAATTGATGTTATATTACAACTTATACATTTTAAAAAAATCTTTAAGTGGAAAATTTAATATAAATTTTATTCAAATATTATATTCCAAATTTCAAAAACTGTTATAATTGTATGAATGTTTCATTTGAAATTACTATGAAAGCTTCAGTACTACTCATAACTACTTTCATAAATATGTTAGTATGACTGAAATATAGTTATTGCTTAATTTCTTTGGATTACTCTCTTTCAGTTTCTTTGTTATTGTTCTTCCCAGTTGTAAAAAAAACCATTTTTTTTTTCCAGAATTTCTACAGACTTGAAAGGTTTATCAAATCTTTTTCAGCATCAGTTAAAGGAAAGCAGAGTTAAATGCATTAAATGAGTTATGAGAATCCAAAGTATTTCATCCATCTTCAGCTTAAAAATTTATTTTATACTATTTAGATTCCTAGAAAGACTTTAAAGTTTCTATTTATGGATTTGTAATTTATTTATTTATATCATTTTACATATTTTTACTATTCATGATTTGTTATTACTTGTAGTTTGTTTGTTAAAAAAATATTTATAAAATTCTTCATGTTACTTAATCATTTAGTAAAATATTATACAAAATTTTTATAAACATTTTGCTTTCTTGATGAGCTCATTGTTCAGGATTATGAAAGACTTTTTTAATTCAAATGATATTCAATTCATTAATCTAATTTATAGCTTTTAATGACATCATAATTTTGATTTTTATATTTAAAAAATTGCCAAATCATTAAATATATGCATATTATTAGTGAATCATTCTCTTTGATATTGTGCGTGAAAACCTTGTTGTTCATTTTAGTGATTTAATCATAATTTTTGATTTTGATCATTAGATTGCTATTATGAAATTAATGAATTGCTTAGTGCTTAAATTATTTTCTTAAAGTTTTTTCTTTAGATTGAAATTTATGAATGTAACAATAAAATGTAACATGTACATATTTGCTATTAATTGGCAGAGAATACTTAAAGTTGTATTTATTCTTTTGAAGATATTTTAGACTTTTCTAAATTATAGAAATGGATATTCTTTTTTCATCTTCCTTTTAAATTTTATAATGTTTCAAAAATGTATTTTGTAGTTAAATACTTAAATGTTTAAAACTTATCTCTTATTAAAAATTCCTTCAATCTAAATTATGAATTGGCTTTTACAAATTGCAAATTTATGGAGAAAGTTTTCTCTTTTGATGTGTTCAATTAATACAGAGAAACAAGTTGTAATTTTTAAAATATTCTCAGCTGTTTTCTCCTTATAATAAGTACATTTTTTTTTTTATTTTGTTATATCTGGATATTTTAATGTGTCAGCTTTCGCTATATAACACTTTATAATTATTTAGAAGTATGATTTATTATTTTTAAAAATGTTAGTGAAATTGCTTACAAAAATTCAACTTGTAATTGAATATATGCTAATAGTGTTTCAGATTTTTAGATAAAGTTATTTTGTTTCAGTCTTTAGATTCTGAAGTAAATAGCAATACATATTTATCAAATTTTTATGTAAATTTCCTACATTATTTTTTACTGCTATTCAATATTTAATTCCTTCAATATATTTTAAATTGAAAATTTATCGTTTGTTTCCTTAAGCATTCTTGTACACAATATGAAGTATTGTTACCCTATTTTGCTTTCAATTTTATTAAAATATGGTTTTAAATGATTACTAAAATTTATATTAATGAATTATTTGCTATTAAGGCCGATGCCATGTGTTGTTGAAAGATTGTGTGCGAGTGAAAACTATTTGCATTACTTGGGAAAAATTAAGTTCTTATGTATCACCATTCTTATTTCTTAATTCTGTGCATAATTCCATTTTCAGAATTATATTTTTGTCAGAATTCTAAAAATACAGCAATTATCTTATTTTAAGTAGATATTTTGTCATATTTTGGAAAATATTTTTCTCAATTCCTCATTCATAAATTCAAATTGAGGGTCTTATTTTTTTTTCTTATTCCCTTTTATTTGAAGAATGGATAGTCAAAAATGATGTAAAGGGGGAAATAAATGTTATAATTTCTTTAATTTTTGCTTAAAATTTTTGTTAATATTGAATACATGTAATTTTTTGTAAGGAGAGTAACATGTTTTTTAAGGACATTTCTTGCCTTTGCTATTATATCAGTTTTGTCATATTGAACAATTAAATCTTGATTATATATGAACTATAATGTATAATTAAAGTGTAGATATTTTAGTTTTTAACTTGCAACATATATCTGTAAAACATTTTTGATATAAGTTCAATTAATATGAATTTCATTTCTCTGCAAATCAATCACTTGGAATTTTATAATGATTTTTTTTTTTTTGCAAAATTGTTATGTGGGTGTAAATAAAGATATATAAATAAGAGTTCAAATTATTCTGCTTTGTGAATTTTAGTATACTTAGATGGACAAAATACTATTAAAATTCTATATTAAAATCTTTACAATGAATATTTTTATATTTAGAATATAATTTGTTGAATTAAAAATTGCAATGTTATATGCTTTTCAGCTTTCTAATAAATTTCTTTTATTAAATGAATATAAGCAATAATGATTCATGTTACAGTAATATTTTTTTTTTTGTCAAAGTTTATTTCTGTTATTCCATTGTCCAATGTCTTTCAAATGAGTTTTTCAAAATAAAATTCTGAATTTGTGTTGAATTTTTCTATTTTATCAGTTGTGACATGACATTTTAAAACAGTAGCACTTATTTCCTCAAGTGACAATTATACCAATCTGTCAAATTTTATAGAATGTATTCATAAGCAATAGCTGGGAACCAATGAGCTTTGATGAGACAGAAATTTTTTTTTTGCTTTTCAGTAACAATTAGATTTTTCTTTTAATTATATGCTGTAAATTACATTTGAGACAGTTGTTTCTGTAATTAAAAATATTGCATATTAATGTTCTTATGCAAAATAATAATAGCCTTCACTGTTATATGTTCATTGAAATTTTTTTTATATGAAGTTTCTTGTATATTTATTAATTTTTATGCATTAAAATTATTTAGGATGTCAATTATTACTTATATGTAAGTCTTAATGTTGCACATGCATTGTTAAATAATATGTTTAAAAATTATATTGCTTTTTTTAATGGTTTCTTCATAATATTATTTTAAACATTATGTTTATGTTTAGAAATAGGGTTCATTAGAAGGGAAGTCAGTTTGCAAAGGATGGCTTTCATCTTATTTGACTAAGGGGCTTTGTAGAACAACAGATTAAAAAATCTTACATGACCTTCAAAGATTTTATTTAGTTATTCTTTAAGACTTGCGTGTGTTATTTTTGCGACTTGTATTTTTGCTATAAAATTCTATCTAACTTTACATTCCTATAACATGAAATTTCCTGAGACATTTCTTACAAGTCTACTTATATCATAAGCAGTTTTTCAGCAGCAATAATTTGAATATGACATTTGTACATTTTCTAATTCAGTCTTGTTTATAAATTATATTGTTTTTGAAGGAAAGGTGTAGTTTTTCCAAGCTATTTGATGAGTATAAAAATGGTATTCTCTTTTTTTTTTTTGCTAGCTTCCAAAAGTAGATATGAATATTTTCAAAAATTAAATTTTATTTATTTTGAATTTAAAATATTTTTGTTAATACATTGATATTTCTTCACATGGTTGTCATTTAAGGTTATTTTTTTTCATTCTTTTATCATAGGATGAGAAACACCTTGGATGCATAAACAAGAATAATCAAACACCAACTCTTTTGTTTTATTGTTAAAATTTTTTGATAAAGAATATAGTCTGTCTAATTTGAGAGAGTAAATAACTTAGTTTCCTTTCTCTTTTAAGAGAAATATTTCATGTATATATTTAAAAGTCTGATACTGTAAATGATATATCACTTTTCGTTATTAGACCTTTGAATCGCAGATTGCTTTGAGAGAGTTTGGTTTCTGCAGCAAGAGAGTATTTAGAAATATGTCTTATGTTAGGGATTTTATTTTAAACTTGTGTCAGAATCACAGTTTTTAAATTCATTACTGTTAGTATCTCTTCTGATCTCCTGATTTGGGATTTAAATCTCTTGCTTTCTGAAGTATATTTAAGAAATGAATTAAAGCAATTTTTTTTTTTTTTGAAAAACATAGGATTAATTTTTGTACTATTTTCAATATACAATTTTTGCTAAGAAAACTGTACTTATGAAAGTTGTTTTCTTTTGTAACTTTAATTAAAAAAAAATTCTTATTTTCCTGTATGAATTTATTTAAAATTATTTTTTAAATTGTGTATTTTTAGAATTTTACATGAATGAAATTTAATAGCTATGAATTAAAAGGGTAATGTAATGCTTGTGTCATTCTTAAAAGCTTAATAATGTGCTAAATTTTATTAGATGTTTTTATTCTAATTTTTATTTTATGCTCTTGTTTACAGAAGTAATATTGAATGTAACTTGAGATAATATAATGGAGTGACTGGCCCTTTCCAGTGCTCTTGACTTTATCAAAGTAAAGACAGATACATTCTGAGAAAATGTAATAATTCAAGGTTGACAAAATTTGTCAAATATTAAATGTTTATATTTTATTCAGTAGAATGTCCTATTTTGTCTTCATAAAGGGAAACAATATTTATTTATATATATAATTAAAATTAAATTCAAAGCCCTTAAAAATGTGTATTGTGAATAATTCTATTTTAGAATTCTAGAATAATTAAAACGATGGAATTTCTCTGAGAATTTTTAAAAGTTATTACTGTTTACAATTGTTTGAAAAAAAAAAAAAAAACTGAAATTTTTAGTAAGTTCATATAAATTACATTGACCCTATTTTTTCCCCCTCTAATCTTTTATAAATAAAGATAAATTAAAATTTCTCTTATTTTCTGGACATTAAACTGTTACCATAATTACTCACATCGGTCTGTTTTTGGATGGGCCGCGGTAGCTTAGTGGTCAAGGTCGTGGACTCTCGGCCGGCGGATTTCATTCAGACGTGGGTTCGATCCTTGGCCGAAGACCCGCCGTGTAGCCGGGATTGATGCACGTTAAATCTGTTCGGGGCCCAAAGTCCTCCCGTTGGCGTGGTGTGGATGTTAAGAGAGGGGGGGGGTGCCAGCTCAGGTGTCGTCCTCGTCACTTGACAGAGGTTCAAAATTACGACGTCCTTCGCCAATAGCCATCGTGTTGCTTCTAGTGCAACGTTAATAAAAACTAAAATAAAACTGTTGTACCAGTACTACCCCATGTGTTTAAAATGCCTTTATGCAAAATCGATTTTCCATCAATATAATATACTGATTTATTACAAATATATTTGATTATATATGTATGTGAAGTCTCAAAAACTTTTCACAATAGAACATAAAATCTATTAACCTAAATATACTTTTTTAGTTTTTTTTTTTATTTAAAAAGAGAAATTTATATATGTTGTATTTACATATATCCTAAGTTGACTCGTAGTACAGTTATGTTTTCGCGCTCTGGGCCCAAAAGTTACAGAAACGGAGATAGACCTCCAAGGCCCGGGCAGAATTATGTTATTTACTACATTATTTCCTCCTACTATTTCGCGTCACTGTGGGTTCGATCCTTGGCCGCCAAAGACCCGCCGTGTAGCCGGGGCTGATGCACGTTAAATCTGTTCGGGGCCTTAAGTCCTCCCGTTGGCATGGTGTGGATGTTAGGAGAGGGGGGTGCCAGCTCAGGTGTCGTTCTCGTCACTTGACCGTGGTTCAAAATTACGAGGTCCGTCGCCAATAGCCCTCGTGTTGCTTCTAGTTCGACGTTAATAAAAAACTATACTAAACTAATCGCGTCACTTTGGTTTTCCAAAAATTACAATTCAATGGATAACACCCTGGGAGTGTAACGGGGCTGGCACACGTTAAATCTGTACGAGGCCCCAACTCCTGTTAGAAGTTAGGAGAGGCAAGTGCAGACTCGGGTGTCGTTCTCGTCACTCGATCGAGGTTCAAAATTACAAGGTCTGTCTGCAATGGTCTTCGTGTTGCTTCTCTGTTCGACATTAATAAACAATCAAAACTCATTGTATGAAAAGTTGTAAAATAATGTTCTAACAAAAATTGACTATCACTTACGGTTAATAAGAGAATCAGACGTGAAAATGATCTACTTAAAATGTGATGCCGAAGAAAATAGTACAAAATTGTTGGGGATTTTGTAGATGTACTTCTACGAATATCAAATTTTTTTTTATCGCAAATATTGTAATTAAATGCAAAGTTATTCGGTTTATTTATTTTGAATGTTTTCATATATATCTATAGTGTAAAAATTAAGGACGGGATGGTTTTTTCACGTTGAGCAAAAGCTTTCCAAATCAACACAAATAATACCATAAGATCCCCAGGATAAAAAGTAACTCTATCGAATTGGTAACATGGACCGCAATGCGATTGTAGACTGAAACATCCATGTGGCAGCGGTAGCTTAGTGGTTAAGGCATCGGACTCGATTACGGCGGTTTCGTTGAGTTGGGGGTTCTGGCCTTGATGCCACTAAAGATCAACCGAGTAGCTGGGGCTGTTGCACGTTGAATCTGACAGGGCCCAATGACCTCCCGATGGTATGGTATGGAAGTTAGGAGAAGGGGATGCCAGCTGAGGTGTCATCCTCGTCACTTGACCGAGGTTTAAAATTACGAGGTCCGTTGCTAATAGCCCTCGTGTTGCTTCTAGTGCGACGTTAATAAAACCAACGCCCAACCAGAAACACCCAGCTTTAAGTAAGGGGATATGATCTCCCCTGACTGCTATACAGGTTTCATTTCGTCTAGCTACGCTGAGTATGAGGTTGCAAATGAGTTCTTGAGGTATTGCAACCCATTCGACTTGTACCCCCAATCGGAGCTCCGGAATCGTTACTGGCGGTAAGTCACGCGCATACAAGCTCGATGGGATTTAGATCCGGAGATTTTGAAGGCCAATCCATGCATTCAATATTCTCACTGTCCAACAGCTCTTCGACAGCTACTGTGCGATGACCTGGTGCATGAAAAGGAACTGTGGGCCCATAGCGCCTTCAAAGAGATGCACATACTGAAGGAAAACCTCATTATAATAGTGGGCCCCGGGGAGAGTTCCTTCCCCAAACGAGAACACCGCGACCACCAAACCCATCTCTTTCTATGATGTTGGAGGGGTTATTGCGGGTTCCCCACTCTCTCCAGATGTGTATGAGTCCTGAATCGCTACTCAGACGAAACATGCTCTTATCCGTAAAGAGTATTCGACACCGTTGATTATCTGTCCAATTCTGGTGTTCTCAGAAAACGCCTTCTCTCTTGAGTAGGCGTTAAAGGTACACACCGTACAGATCGTCATGTGAACAGACCACCACCGTATAGCCTCTTAGCCACGGTAAAACGTGATATCGGTCCTCCAATTGCCTGTTCCATGTGTCTAGCGATTTTTCCTACTGTCTGTTGCCTGTTCCATCTGGCCTGTAGGGTAATATAACAGTCGCCCTCTGGCGAGGTTATTCGTGGACGACCACTGCAGAACCGTCGGACAGCTGTTTCTGTCGTTTGAAATTCTCTCCAAAGTCGTAACATAATGTTGTGAGCAATCCTGAATTCCTCATCCTCGTTTGTCACACTTCGATCTTCTTCTATCTTTTCAATGATTCGACCTCGAGTAAAATTACCCAGATGTTGTCTAATAGATTGTTTGTTCGGCGTATTACACTCAGGCAGCGACTCGAAGTCGCTTAAACTGACATATTGGGGAATTATACTGGATTCCTAAAATTAGTACTGTTTAATAATTCTAAAATTTATTTTCGCTTCACTGATTTGTTTAGTTTTAAATTAATCATACAAAACATTAGATCAGAATATTATTTTCAGTAATTTTTTTTCAATGTTTCATACTGAGATATTTGCACATTATTTGTCAATTTTCAAAATGATTTCAGTGTTAATTCGTCCTCAGGGACTTTACCTTCTTTAGGTAGGTACGAGCATTAAGAACCGATTCACAGCTTTGTGATCTTTTTCTTTCCTACGGGGTTTACTGCCTTTGGGTGATGCCCCGCCGGGTTACCCTAGCGATCCTTATATATTTTTGACCCTCCTTCTTATCAATAAATTTTTATCTTCGTGTTTTTTCTAATATGTCTTTTAACATATGTCATGCATATGTCTTTTAAGAGTAACTTAAAAGACATATGCATGTATTAGTAATTCAGATAAAAGTTGTTTATTGGAATTTTTAATATGAAAAGAAAAAAAAAAAAAAAAAATCTGGAGTATGTTTTCCCCCTCAAAATGGAATGATTAATTTTAAGAGTAACTTAAAAGACATATGTATGTATTAGTAATTCAGATAAAAGTTGTTTATTGGAATTTTTAATATGGAAAGAAAAAAATCTGAAGGAATGAATAAAGCCTCATCAGTAGCCTTTTTCATAATCATATTCATAAATCGCAACATTTATGGATTACTTGATGTAAAGTTTTTTTTTTTTTTTTTTTTTTTTTTTTAGAGATTTGAATTCGTGGTTATTATAACTTTAACTTGTAGTCTTAAAATTTTTAAGCCATTATTTTATTTTCTTAAAAGTATGAATTTTTATAGCTAAAAGTACTCGTAATGATGAGTTCTATAATAATAATGATGAAAAAAATTGCATTATCAAATAAAAATGAATATTTAATTGGCATTGACTACGCTACGGATCTCTTTAACAACAAGGCCAGAAGTTGAAACGCCTTAATAACTTCTACGAAAGGGGCGTCTCTTTTAGCCTAGTTGATAAGAGCGCAACAGATATCGACCGGTTAACTTCTTTGGACACTGCGGTGAAGGGCTCGAAATGTCGCCGGTTCTCCGAGGTCAACTCACTGTTCTCCTCCTCCACTGGGTCTGAAACATCTAACGCACATTTATGATTTTATATATATATATATATATACATATACATTTGTGTGTGCATCGCAACAGGTTTTTTTTAAGACTAAGAAAGACGATTTTGTTTCCTTAAGAGGTGTTATCTAATCAGAATAAAATATATTCTTCGGTATTTGATTAAAACGTAACCCTCGTAACTTTTTTTTATTAGCGTACATTCAGTGACTGCGAATTTAGTTTCGGGAAGAAAAAAACTCTCATAAAATGCAGAGGTAATACGAGGTTAGATATGTCATATTATCTCCATCATTTCCCTTTTCAGCTAGCGGCAAATAATTTGTAAATGACTTTCTTGTTTTAATTAGCCTTATCGGGAATTAGGAATGAATTCCAATTTAAACAGATAAAAACTCTGTTAAACTGATATAAAAGACCAAGTACGAGTATTATCTCAATAATAATTTTGTCAAATTGTGACATTGGGCTATTCGCGGTTTCTCTTCACTAACCTTGGGGACTTTCAATTGAGATTGATTGCTTTCACTAAACAACCTTTGCCCAACCAAAAATGAAACGTGATGAAGAACGTTAATATGTAAAGCAGTTAGGAATGAAGTGAAGCGGTTGAATTGAGAAGTATATAAACTCCATCTGAAGGAGGATCAGAGAGGCGTTGTAGTGAGAGGAGGTGAAGTCTGAAGAGGAAGGCGGAATTACAGACTAGTATTGAGGTGCGAGTAAAGGTTACTCGGGAAAAGGATTCGATCTAGTATTTTCAGCAGTTGTTCCAGATTCGGAGTTGCAGTCGATAAAAGATATTGGTAAGAGGCTGTTAGATTATTATTGGGTGGTTGAACTAAGGCGTTAGAAAACTTAACCTGGAGAGCATAATTATTGGTGTCATAGTAAATATATACTAATAAATTGTGAAAGTTGTTTTGGTGGTTCTGTAATTATTTGTGTCGTAGTATTTAATATTTAAAATTAGTGATGGCACAAGATGACGCCCGGATCGATCGGGTGTTACAAAATTATGAGTGAAAATTTGAGTCTATGATACCATGTAAAATAATTAATGATTTTTGTAAATTGAATAGCAGGTTGCATGCCAAATTTAATGATTTTTTTTCTGTTCGGTAATGATTTTGTTATGGTAAATTTTTATTGACTAACCATTAAGATAGTAGGTTATTTTGGTAACTATTCAGATAAAGTTTGGCGACATATTTTAAAAGTCTCCAAAATCACCAACTCTATGCTTTATTTTAATCAAAAATTGTTTCTAATAGTTAAAATTTTAATTTTCTGTTAAAGCGCCTAAAATTATATCTTAAATAGAAATCAATAAATTAGAGCTCAAAAGTAAATCGGAAATGAGTGATTTGATATAGTTGAAAAATCTTTTTTGACGATTAGACTCTGTCGAGTAATGATTTCGTATTAATTAGCATGATATTGTAAAGTATAATGTATGAAAGACATAAACTAAAAATATTTAGAACCCGAGGTCGTAAAATTTAGTTCGTGAAAAGTGGAATTTTAATTAAATTAGCGGTAGCTTTATTCAGTGAGAAAAATCTAACTTCACAATATAAGACATCTTCCAACGATATTTTTCTGAATGCCTCAATTGTCATACATATTAAGGCTGCCTTTGGCTAAAGTTAAAGAATAGAGCCCAAACTTCGACATCGTTTCAGGTAAAAGAAAGGCTTCAATATTAATATAAATAATTATGTATCTAACATATACAATCATTTATTGGATAGTATATATAAATCATTTATTAGATAGTATATGTAATCATTTATTAGATAAAATTCCTAAAAAAAAGGGGAGTTATTAACTTTTATGTAAAATGAATACTTAATTTTCTATGTTAAAGTATAGGAGATGAAATATGCAAACGCATTTTTTACAGGAAATCGATCGATCCAAGAATTTATTAGATTAGAAGTATACGCTTCTCTCTATAGAATTACACTGCCAAAATACCGTTTTGTGTCGTAATCACTCAATTTTTTTTAATTTTAAATTAATTTTTGCTGATTATTGACGCATTTCGATCTGTCTGCGACAGATTGGGCCAGACATTTTTTTTTTTTTTTTTTGCAAAGAATAAAAATGTAATTTTAGCTTCGAATGTTTATTTTTGGAAAATATTTACAGTTTCTTTCTGAAACGAAATCATCAAATGAAATTACAATAATTGTGTAGTAAATTGTGACAAATGGTGGACAGCGGGAAAAGATTATTTATTCTCACAGAGGCTTACTAACTAACGAATAATAAGTTTTCCGATTCGAGAACGTTTAGTGTGTGTTTATAAAAATTTGTTCAGTTAATGATTCTGTTTACTTTTTTTTAGGGAAATTTGTGTTATTGAAAAGCTGTTTCTATAAAAATATAACGCTGATGCGCAAATCAATAATTAAATGTGCGAATAATTATTGATACCAGACTAGTTAAAATTCAAGTGCAATAACTTGAGCGAACTTTGAAGAAATCGAGTAATGAAAATAAATAAATAAAAAAACGAAAAAGTCTTCTGGAATGAAATGCATTTAGAAATGTGGAATTCATTAAATGTTGATGAGTTTTTGAAACATATTGAATAATTTTACTGCACTGACGATTGCATAAATATGAATCGAGTAAATCACCCTAGAGTAAATAAAAGGAGAAAAACTCCCCCCCCAAAGAGAAACTTGTGTATGTTAATTTTTTTGTGTTCGTTAACTGGTAGAATATTTTAATGTCTTTTGTTTAAAACATTAATTTCTCTGTTCTTTGAGTTAGACTTTCTTGAAATAACACATTATCAATTGTTAAGATAAGTGATCGAATCTTGGAAAAAAAAAAAAATCAAATTCAAAATAATGAAAAAGTTTTCCTAGAGGCGAGTTTTGTTTAATTTATCTTAAAGGAAACAAGATAACCTCAAAATAATTATGTTTTATGAACATGAGGAGCTTAACAAACTTCTAATTTTTGATTATTATTAAAAATATTATTACGAGCATGAGTTGATGCTTCCCTGCAGCGCTTCTCCAGAAGAGGAAAAAATTTATTTAAAGAGGTGTCAGCAGAAAACAAAAGAGAGTTTAAGCATTGACCCCTTCACCTTGGCGACAGATTTGGCGATCATTTTGTGACTTGGTGAGAAACTTGGCAACTTTGGCGACAAATGGAAATTACTTGAAGGTGCTGGAACCAAGACGAAAAATCGATAGGTAAGAAAGTTAGACTTTTCGTGAATTTTCCCATGTGACGCCATGCCTGGTCGGAAAAGGTTTTTTTCACCAAGAGCTGCAGTCGAAGAGTCATTCTGTAAGTGAGAAGGAATCGTTCTGTGTACTGAATCAGTTTGTTTGCTTTGTGGACTGATCGGGGAATTGTGGCTGAGTGAATCTGCTGGAGGTTCGGCATGAATCTAACGGAACTGAGTGAGTATGTCTATGGGGACTCTGGTGCGAAGATCGGCTGAACGTTGTCGGCCCTTGAAGTGGAGCGTGCCGGCTCTTTTGTTCCAGTATCAGTGCCTTTGAATTATTCAAGTGTATTTGTTATAGTCCAAATTGTTCTACCTGTGTATCGTCCTGAAGATTATGAATAAAGTGATATTTGTCGTTATCCTCCGAGTTAGACTTGGTTTTCACTCCTCGCACACGAACAGAGAGAGGAATAAATTTTCCCGTAACAATATGTTTTGATGTGTTTTATTATGAATTTTCATTTATTCCGTTTGGTGAAATTAATACGTAATCAAATAACCGTTCTTATGGGATTAAAAAAAAACTTGTGTTTGGGAGATAAAGTCTCTTCTCTGTAATAAAGCGCTTGTTGATTCAAGGCTTTTATATGAATGAAAATAATCATTTTAAAGTTTAGAAATTCGACAGAACAAATCTTATATATAGTTCACATGTGGTCGTCATCATTATTTAGATTGATGATATAATCATTAGTAGAGCTCTCTGTGTAGCTAAAGTTGTATATAATGCTGCACAATATGTAATTTTGCAAACATCTAAAATAATAATAATAATAATCGCTTAGAAGGGAAAATTATATCTTATACAATGGTAATTGGTACATCTAGCATGCAACAATTGAAAGATATTTTTAGGCTATGTAATTTGGCTAAAATATTTAAGAAAATAAAAGTCGCCAAGAAGAAAAATTGCATAAAAATACAAGAATAAATAAATAAACGTTTATACAACTATTACAATAATACAGAAATATTTTTAAATAATCGAGAACTACTTTAAATTAAACTTAATAAAATAATGCTTTTAAGTAAGAGGTAATATTATTATCTCTTATTTAAAATCATACATAATTCAATAAAATGAGCCAAATTGAATTTCGAAAATCCTTTTGATTCAATTACCGTCATTTTTATTTCTGCTTTTATTCCAATATTTTAAATGGATTTATTAGCGTGCAATACCATTAAAATATTTGTAACAAAGTATCTCTTAAATTAAAAAGTAAGTTTTGTGCATTAAATAGACTTAATTTAATCGAGCTTGGCAGTTTTTTTTATATAAAATTTTTTCTAGAAGTAAAAGCAAAAGATGTCACTTCTTATTTGTGCAAAAATAAAAACGCCAGAAAAGTAACTTTTGTATACAAAGGAAGATTTTAAAATAAATCAATTAACTTAAAATTGAATTATTCTCTTTTAATTAGAAAGGTGTAAAGATAATAGAGTTACGATTGAATGGAGATTCAAATTTTTTTTTATTTGACATAAAACACATGTCAGATATTATGTATAATTTTGTTAGCGCCTCAGTTTACTTATAAATATAATCAAAAATCTATTTGAAAATAAATTACAAAATGATTAAGTAATTAATGAGACTTTACTAAAATTTGCGTTTTATTAGCGTTGTTCTTCTCGCCCACTGTATGTTGTAATCAACAACGAGGCCAGTTTGGAGCTATATTCAGTTGATGAGGATTACACCTGACCTTATGATGTTCATTACATTTCGCCTGAAGAGAGGTAATCTCCAATAAATCTGTATATCTTGGCTGATATGGAGTGGATATAAATGTTTTAAAACGTTTTTATGTATTTCACTTGGTGTGTGTGTCATCAAATTTTCGATCGTTAATTTAACCAACTTCCCATCAAGCTAGAGCTCTGAAACATTGGGATTTGTTCTTACTCGCCTAGCAATGCAATATTTAGACATTTGTGACAAGTTTTAACTAACATTTTCTTTAATAATGCAATTTAGCCCAACCACTTGACGCGATTTCAAATATTGGCACCAAACTTAACGATTTTTTTTTGGCTGAACGTTAAGTCCGTAAAACGGTACAGGGTAGAAACATTTGGCAAAATACCGCCAAATAATTCTTGTCGCCAAGGGTGGTTGGGTTAAATTGCATTCCAACCATTTAATTTATCTGAAGAATTAATTAATTTTAGTTAGTTTTAACGTTTTTATGTATTTCACTTGGTGTGTGTGTGTCATCAAATTTTCTATCGTTAATTTAACCAACTTTCCATCAAGCTAGAGCTCTGAAATTTTTGGAACCGTTCTTACTTGCCTAACAATGCAATATTTAGATATTTTCGACCAGTTTTAACTAATATTTCAATAATTTTCTTCAATAAACTTTGCCACCATATAAAAACGTTGGTTTTTATCTTGAATTATTTAAGTTTTATTTAATCTGAAAGTGGATATAACTAGACATGTTTAGGAGTTGTTACTTTCTATTATTTTAATTGCTTAAAATTATGTAATGCTCAGAATGTTTTATTTTTTTTTGAAAATAATATTTTTCCTTAATTTTTACTTTCGAGACGAGAACTTATTTCGTTTTTTAAAATTTATGATTAAAAGTAATACCTAATATATTTTATTTATGTTTGTTAAATGAGCAAAAACATTTTTCGTTACAATTGCACGTTAAAATGTATGTACACGAACACATCAAATAAAGAAGAAAAGCTCTTCAATGACTATTTCTGTAATTTTCCCGACTAACCGTTTACTTGATGAGTTTTTAGTTTTTTTTTTCCTACACGAAAAACGATTTTTCCCTCTCTAAGTTTTTGCATTTTTTCAATGTCATTACACTTTACAACCTGCTGATCTCCCCCCCTCCCCTGAAAATGATTTCACAACTGACGCTTTTAAGCATTGCTCAATAGCCTGTTTAAAATAATCCTCGAAAGAAGTCTTGAAATAATTCGGGGTATTAACACGATCAATCACTTTCCAGCTATACTCTGTCACAAAAAAATACAGGCACCCAGAAGAAACTGATCCACAATCACGAAACCTTACATGTTATTCCGAGACGGTTGCAGTTGCCTTGCAAGTACGTCTCAGTAGGCTCTATTAGCGGGAGTTCTGGTGACCGGGTACGCCATATTTTCGAAGATGTTGGGAGCGTCGCGGAGTATGTAGACGAACATTGTCTTACTAATAAATGGTATCTAGGTAACCGATCACTCACCACACAATCACACCTTATATAATGGTTTGTCTACAGCTCGACTTCAAATGGCGAATCGAACCACTGGCTTATCTGCCTCATAGTGTTTGCGGTGGTCATCAGCTCTTAGATCGAATGAAGATTCATCGTTGAAGGTTTCTTGCCATCAATCACACACACTTCAGCAGGACCAAGATCGCAAAAATCTAGCCGACACTGCCTAAGCAGTAGGGTCAATGGTAGGTGTTTTAATGGACGTCAATTGCTGGATCCAGATTGGACAGTTGTCTCCTAATGGCTACCCTTGATAGCACCAATGTTGGTAAATGATGTCGAATCGATACTAGTGACGTTGTTAGTGTGGACATGGTCACTCTTGTGAAAGAACAATCCTCACACTATTTGTGTTCTTGAGACGTCCTAAGTCTTCACGATGGTTAACTATTCCTTCCATGATTCATTGTTGCCAACACTGAATTACTACCAAAGACATCGGTTGATTCGTCTGTCCTATCTACCTGTTCCGATTCACCTGATAGACCTATTTACTGAGGCCTACTATACAAGACCCTCTCAAAGTCCGTCAACTGTTCGTTCTATTGTTGGGTGCGTCTTTAAATCATCCTTAGTCACAATGTCATGCATTCAACCCCCTAGCTCCATTCGAATAACCCTATGGGGTGAACACTTAAGATTTTAAAAGGTCCCTGCTGCGCAATTCATATTTAACACTTTCCAGTGTCTCATTGACTCCCCCCCCATATATATATATGAAGTCCGGGTATTCACAATGATGATACTTCCGTTCATACTAAGTTATTTATTCTTATTTACAGCGATTAATATGTACAGACACTTGAATGTAGTTAATTGAGAAAAGCGTAAGTAATGTTCACAATACAGGTATACGAAGACAGTACATTTCAGTCAGACGGTTGTGCCCCGTGCACTTATTTCGTAAAACAGTTTTACCAGTGATATGTCTCAGACACTCCGTGTGCCCACTCTCCCTTCGTAATGTCGTCTTCCTATGCAAACGTCTTCTTTCCCCTAGCGGAATGTCGCCGAGACAGTAGCAGCGCTCTCTGGTGGTGAGACGTTCTAGGCGATAAGTCAAGTTCGATTCCCACATATATATACTATCAGATTATTACTTTCCTTCTTATTATTCTTCCTGATGATAAAATTCGACAGAAGGATTTAACCCAAACAAAAAGCTGACTATAAACTTTTTATTTAACTCTTAATCCAAAGGTGTGGCAGCGACAGCCTTGTGATCATGGACGCGGACTCGCAGCCGGAGGTTTTCGTCGATTTGAAGGGTGTTTGAGCCTTGACACCACAAAAGAGCCACCGTGTCGCCAGGGCTAATGTACGTTAAATCTGTCGAGGCCCGAAATCCAGTCCATCCATTGGCTTGGCGTGGAAGTTAGGAGAGAGAGGTACCAGCTCACAGATGTTCTTCTCCTCCCTTTATAGAGTTTCAAAATTACATGATTTGTCTCCAACAGCCCTCGTGTTGCTTCTAGAGCAACGTTCATAAAAACCACCAACTTTAATCCAAAGGATAGCAAACCAATATACAGAGATATTCAAAATGATTAATCCGATTTCAAAATCCCATATTTTCAGAAATAAACGATACGGAATGATAAGTAATTCCCAAATGCATAGGGAAGATACTTGCGTGAGTTTTTTTATGAGTGTTGATTTAACTTCCCAAAATTTCGCGTATAATGCCAATTCGATATATTCATTCCAGCCCAACATGTTATAAAACGTCAGTGGTAATGGATTGAACAGCAGCAGAAATCCTTTGTTTAAATCAACATAAATTTGTGGGCAATGGTGGCTCATACACTTTATTTTTTACAAACTCCCAAAGGAAGAAATCGCTAAGGTCCATATCAGGTGACGTAGCTGGCCAGCTGAGTAACATCAAATCATCTGAACCACTATGAGCTATCCAACTGCGAGATAGCTTCGTAAGAGCTTCTAAAACAACTTTCATGAAATAGCTTCACAAAGAACACAAAATGGCCATCTATTTTTCACAATATAAAACACTTAATTTTTTTCTTTTGTATTCATGTATTACTGTCATTCTATATCGTTATTTTTTGAAAATATGAAATACATTAAAATCGGATGATTTATAATGAATAACCCTGTATTGCTAACAATATTTTCCTTTTTACTGTCCGTATAGTTACGTCGGCTTTCTTTCGATGCTAAAAATTGATTAACTTTCAGTTTAATGCTTTTTCTTGTTTCCCGCTTCGTTTTGGTAATGTTTATCCAAATATATAATTTTATAAATTTCCCCCGCTGAATTCTGTATGATTAATCTATTTTATTTGCAAATAATAAATTTGCAATAAGACTTTTGATACAAAAAAAAATGATGTTTATTTTACTTCGAAAAATGGGTGTTTACTTTTGAGACGCTTACAGTATACTCGTATTTGAGCTCTATTTTATTATTTTAATTTCTCGTTTTATTTCATTTTCTTCAGTTGTTTGAATATTTATTTAGTTCGATTTCATGTTGCTTGGTTAATAATTAATTATAGCTTTAAAAAAAATTTCAATTTGTTGATCTTATAATTTTGTGTCTCAATTAGGTAACAAGTGCGGGTCGAACAGCCAGATTGGTTCAGTGACTACATAATAACTGGATGTATGCGAATTTGAATTTCGATTCAATCAAATAATTACAGTAGGAAATAATAGGAATTTCTGCTGGGCATTTTAATGCCTATTAAAGTGTAACTTGGCTTGGAGGGAAGTTTGGAGAGCGAAATACAGATTCACAGATATAGCTCTCGTCGTTTGATAGTGGTTTAAAATTACGTTCGCCGGTGTTTGATTTGCATAATACTGTGCTGTAATGACGTTTATATAAACTAAATATCAAATAACAGCATTTAAATTTGGAAAAGTTAAGAGATTTCAGTTTAGAAAGAACTTCCAATTTTGTCACTTTAGATTTTCCGCATGGAAAAGGAATAGGGTTGGTTTTTAATTGGCTAATTTGTTGTTAAAATGCGACTTTACTCCTATATAATCAAATAAAAAGCATGGATCTCTAATTTTAGTTAAATAATTCCAGATATTTAAAAAAAATCTTCTACATTTATTGATAATAATAGTATTTTTTTAAAAACTATGTGAAAATCCATATAAAGAAATGAAAATTCCTCTATGAGAGTGTAGTTCAAAAGATTTCATATTCTTGAAATAATATTAGAACCTGAATTGATGTTTATTAAAATAAAATTACTATAATTTTAAGTAAATTATCGTTAGTGAAATCTTCGTCAAGAAATCAATAGCAAGCTAAAGATTTTCTTATAACGCCAGAGGTTTGCAACAGAGACAAATCTGCTAATAGAAGTTTTTTTTTTTCAGACTAAAAAATTTTTAATACCTTATTTCCTCAAGAGACAAATCAAACTACTCATTTACAAAACTTAGATTAGGCCTGCTCTCTCATACGCTGCCAAAACACGGGCACGGACTGAGGAAGAGGAAGAGACTTGCGACACTTGAAAGAAGAATTAGAAGAAGCCTATATTTGGTGGAATTAAATGCGATAAATATTGGAGAAAAAGAACCAACTCGGAAATTTACAAACTGCTTAAAGAACCAGATACTATTACATTTTTAACAATACAGAGGCTTAAATAGGTAGGACACATAATAAGAATGGAGGACAATCGAGCTTCTAAAATGAGCTTTTTGGCTAAACCATTTGGAACTTGAAATAGTTGGCGACCAAAATTTAGGTGGATTGACAGCCTGGAAAATATTTGAAAATTATTAAGATGATAAATTGAAAAACCATGGCCAAGTGCAGGATGACATGGAGTGGAATTCCGAGGAAGGTCAAGGCAAGGGTATCACGCCAGTGAAGAAGAAAATTTTTCTTAAATGTATTAAATAAATTTTTAAAAGTAAAGAATATATATATGTTATATATATTGGGTGGCTCGAATTCATGGAAAAGTTATAAGATGAAGTATAAATCACAATATTACAAATACTTCTTTTTGTAATGGAATACATGGATTCAAGAATACTTTGAGACTAAAATACAAGAAATAGATATGAATAGAAATATGCATCCATTATTTATAGCATAGTTGATAATTGCATTTTAACAGCAATGATTGTAACAATCCCTCCACTGATTAATTTTATTAGCGTCGCACCAAAAGCGATTCAAGGGCTATTGTCGACGGACTTCGTAATTTTGAACCAGGTCAAGTGACGAGGACCTGAGTTGGTACCCCCTTTCCTATCTTCCATACTACGCCAAGGGAGGATTTTGAGCCTTGTTGAAAATAAATTATTCGGATACCGGCAGGAGGTGCCTTGTCTCATGCAGGTGAGAGCGCACGGGTTCAAGGGTGATATTTCAGAGTACATTTAGATCTTGACCGTGCAAGGCGGGGTTTTCCTTGTTTTGATGTGATTTGTTTTCTTGATCGAAAAAGCGGGTTAAGTCAAAGTATGGGCTGTTTGGGAGCCTTGTATAATTTGTAAATAATGTAACTATTTGTTAAAGTATAATTGGCTTGTAGAAACTGTAAATAAAAGCAAAAATAAAACAAGATCACTATCCAGCTGTTCCTTGTTGGATTGTTATTCCCCACAAGCCTCTACACTGCATTGCAGCCCCGGTTACAGGTTGGGTCTTTTTAGGCATCAATGTTGGAAAATACGACTCGACGAAAATAGCTAGTCCGGAATCATGATTACTACGCTACTGTGGCTCCCATTTGTTTTGAATCACCTTATACGAGCATGTCATTCGTTATAATTTAGATTAGAGTAAAAAATTTTTTAATCGTATATATTTGCGAATCAATGCTTAATTCTGGAAAACGAAGTACTGGATAAAATGATTGTAATAAGCAAACAAAATATTTGCAATAAGGAACATAAAAATATAGTTTTATCCAATTAAATGCATATAACTTTAAAAGTTACGCAAATATTGACATATTTTAGATAAATATAGCTTAAAATTTATTGAATAAATGCTGAAGTAATTCAAATTCTTTCTTTGCTTAAAAGCTAATATCCAAGCAAATATTTTTATCTAATTCTACGCAGTTAAAATTTACTTTCGAGTATGATTAAAAATGTAATGTGAGACACGATTTCCTACGAAAGAGATAATTCTTGACTGAGTAATGTTTCATTAATTTCTTTTCTCTGAAATTTTGAGCTTCGCAAAAATGCAACTCTTGTCTGAAAAATGCAATTAACTGTAAACTAGACGATAAGTTTTATTAAGAACAAAGCTAACTTCTTAGAATTAACGTTTTAGTCCATTAAAGCGTGTAAATACGAAAGATTAACAAGAGAAGTAAAATAAAAAAATTTTTCTCACTCGTTACTTTCTTACACTATATTATTAATAGACGTCAAAACAAAGGACTTTACTGAGATCTTGAGAAACTTCTTAAATTACGCTCATAATATTTTCAACAAGAAACCATTAAATGTGAAAAAGGTAGAACAATATCGTCTGCTGTGAGTTAAACTCTTTCTTAATATTTAATGTCGAAGAAAAGTGAAGTTAAATATTTATCTTTAGAGAAAAAAAAATTATTTCAGTTAATAATAAAGGTTCATTTTAAAGATGAACAAAGGTTTCATTTTGTAACAAAATTTTGACTCAACATCTTTTATCTTATATAACACTACTCTATGAAAAATAGTTTCTTGCCTAACGTGAAATAAAGCTGCGACACTCCACTGGTTAAAGCCAAGAGGTTCGTGATCAAGCATTCAAGTCCTGTCTCGGGTTCATTACCAAATTCCCTCAAAAATATATCTTGTTGAATAAAAGCGGCTTGAATGGAATTTAGTTTTTCTAAAAAAATTATGTCATGTGGAAGTTAAGAAAATGATACACTAGTTAGAATGTCATCTTCGTCGTGATGTAGGACTATTCGCGATTTTCTCATCAATAAGCTGGGGTACTTTTGGGCAATTTGAAAAGCATAAAATTAAATTTCTTTCCGATCATAGTGAAACTTGATAAATGAAGATAAGAAGTAGATTCAATTGAATTATAGAGGTAATGATATATAAGTGAAATAGAATTTATAGGAAAGAGAAGGGAGATAGAGGATAACGGCAAGCTGATATACAAGTGTAGATTGGATTGTACCATCATAATTAATCGTTTAGATTAAAGCGACTCCTAGTTAAAATAATAAGAATCGAATACACTATAATCGAGAAGTGACTGAATCAGAACGAGTAATTTGGTAAGCTAAGACTTTATTATTAGAATATAAACTATGATTGGCTGAGGGATTCGAGGGAGAGCGATCTTATATATTCTTTGGTAGTTCAGAAAGTGTTTTGTCTTGATTTTACATATCTTCAATTGGAGTTGAGAACTTATTGAGTATTTAAGTAAACTTTAAGATGACCGTCGAGTTAAATAATGAAGGAAATACGTCACAATCTGACCGCCGTTCTAAATTACTATGTGCACCTCTTATTGTCCTACCGTGTTGCTTTAGAATGATTTAACTTCGTATAACTATTATTTATATTTTGCTAATTTATTTAAGGCTTCTGCTGATGATTTAGTTCGAGTATAATATCTATTATTTCTACCCAGAAAGTAATTAAAAAAATTCTGAAGCATCTTTGCTTGAAATTCTTATTTAACCCCCGCCTTTTCATTCTTCAATTAGATGGAACTCACCCAATAAGGATTATAAACTCTTCTTTCCGTTCAAAATATACGCATGCCCGTATAATTAGTCTTAACATTGTGATAAATAACTTAAATTGTGCAATAAAAGAAAAATTAAAATAATCTAAATAAATTTCAATCTGATAGCATGAAAATAAAATAAAAATGAATAAATTAATTGATAAATGTA
Source organism: Nephila pilipes (assembly GCA_019974015.1). NCBI lineage: Eukaryota > Metazoa > Arthropoda > Arachnida > Araneae > Nephilidae > Nephila > Nephila pilipes. The sequence goes on from BMAW01061153.1 coordinate 1,071,375, forward strand.
AAGGATTATTTTTTTTGCAAGTTTATCAAAATTAATGAAATAATAGCATTATTCTTCTGATGATTAATATTCTAGCAGAATAAAATGAATACGTAATTTTTGCGTTTGACGTACCTGATATACTTTGAATATAATTAAATATGCTATAAAATTAAAATTTATGTTGGGGTAGTAAAAATTATTTTGAGGAAATAGAATTTCCGCTATAAATTATATATTTGAATATTTATAATTTATAATTTTCTTACAAACACTACTCAAAAGAAACGCCATCATGCTTCTCAAATATGTATATATACATACATATGAAATTTAAAAAAAAATTAAGAGGTTTATATAGTTTTCTTGCTAATGTTACGCATTGTTCTGGTGATTGCATATCAAGAATGTTGGATATTATGGATTCTAAATGAATAATTTCTGAAATGAAAGCATTTTTTTTATAAAGAAAACGGAATTTTTATTTATTTTCAACACATTTTTGTGGTAATTTGATGGCAGCATTTGATTTTAAGGGAAAAAGTCGTAATGTTGGGCTATTCTCTTGATTAACCACTGGGACATTTTGGTAATTTGAATTGCATAAAATTACAATTTCTTCCCCACCGAAATGAAACGTGATTAGATAAATTAGATAAAAACGAAGTGATTTTGATATTTTGATATGTAAATGATGTAAAATTATTGGAATACGAAGAGAGCTAGAGGATAAGAATTTATAGTTAGAAAATTGTTATTGGTATTGAAACTTTTCTGTTAGTTTTATGGGTTGAAGAGACTTCTACTGAAAGTATTAAGCTGCGTTATTACTGTCAAAGAAAGTTTGTGAAATTAAAAACGATTGGACTGGTAAGACAGATTTCTTATTTACATCATAAATTAGGATTGTGTGAGTTATGTTGAGATTTTAGAGAGAGCGACATTAGATATTCTACAATGATTGCAAACAAAGAATTTGATTCGTTCTTTGCGTGTCTTCAACTAGAGTTTAGTAGCTTTTGATTAATTTATTACTTTGAGATATGGCACAAGGACCGAATAATGACGGACAAACTCCACAAAGTAAATCATTAAAAGTTTTCGTAATCTGTTAAATGGAGGACAAAAACATATACTTTTGTCATCTCATTTATGTTACAAAAAATTGCCCTTTATCCTCCCCTATTATAATTTAAAATTGTTCTAGTTCTCTATTCTATCTAGGAGTTATTTAAAATAGGTAGGGATTTGAGCTTAAAAGGAGGAATAAATTTTTCCGATTCATTAGTTTTTAATAAATTTGTGAACCCTGGCATTTTTATTGCTAAATGAAAAGAAGTTGATTACACACACACACACACACACACACACACACACACACACACACACACACACACACACACACACACACACACACACACACACACACACACACACACACACTGGTTTACACACACAATACTGCATTACTACACACACACACACACACACACACACACACACACACACACACACACACACATTCAACAAAAGATATTTTCATGAGTTTTTTGACAAACTAACGTTCTAAGAGTTCTTATCTAATTTAAGAATTTTATTGTGGTTTTTTAACAGACTGATAATAAATATAACTAAAGTAAGTACTATGTTTTTTGTTGCTTTTAATTCTAGTTTTTAAAAAGTCGTTAAAATTTAAGATTAATGCTTCATAAATTAATTTATTGTTACTTCATTTTTTTATTATGCTCCATAAATAATTTTGTTACACAACTAGCAGAATTATTATAAATATGGCGCTGTCTAACGGTAGCACCTCAAGGTCAATTTTGTTAGATTTCCTTTCAATTTTTTTTATTGACTGCGTCAATGCTTTTTCTAACTGCTTTCAAAGACAACTACAGATATACATTAAAAACTGACCTAACCTGATTGAAAAAAAATATTTTGTTCATAGTACATATATTAATAATCATTCTTTTCATATAAATTTCAACAAAGTGAAAGAAACCGCATCAATTGCCAATACATATAGTCTAATTGAACCGTAAGACTTTCGTTGAATAGGAAACACTTTTTTTCACTAATTAACTAATTTTCTTTTCTGCTTTTATTTCCACTTCTGATCTATAAACTTTCTTCTCACTTTCTTATGCTATTTTCTTAATTAACAACTTAATCACTTCATTTTTACTTTTCAACAGCCACTTAAACTTTTTACGAAAAACAACCATCTTGATTGTATAACAAAGAACAACTTTATTTTTTCATAATTTTATCGCATTACGTCAGTAACCAGTGTGATATAATTTTAGCACGTACGTCACCTGTAAATGGAGTACAGAGATCTCTTTCGCTTTGGGTTGTGTTTTTCAAGCAACATTTTGCAGCCACCCTTCCTTAAGAAGCGCCATCTGCAAACGAGCGATAACATTCGGCTTTCCTGACATTTCAGTCATCCCTGATAGAACTAATTCACAATTAGCACGGAATCATTATATTCAATAACTACGGCACAATCATTAATGCAAAATAAAAAGTACACCTATGCATTATAGAATGACATTCAATTGCTCACGAAAACCTTATTTAATACTCACTTCAAGAATTCGAAATTGATCACATAAAATATTTAAAAAAATCTTAAACATAAACCATAATTAAAACAATCCAAAGAATCTTATCAAATCCTGTTGATATGTTAAAAAAAACTTATCCTTAGACACATCCTTAAAAATCATTTTCGATTTTGATTATTCCATGAGAAAATATCTAATCAATAATTCTTAATATAATCAATGAAAAATCCTTAAAATGAAATCAGCCAATATATAACCCTTAAAATATTCAAATAATGTACGAAAATTAACCAATCAGAGTTTTTTAAAATAACAAATCAATTATTCTTTAACAACTATTTAATAATCTTTAGTAAAATATAGGATCAATGATTCTGAAATTCACCTCCAAATAAAAAAAAATTGGATAAATTAATACAGGGCTTATATACATAAAACTTTCATAATGAATCACAAAAAATGTAGAAAGGTCTTGAAAGTCTGAATATCACAGGTAATATTTTTTATCAGTCTTTGAAACAAAAAAGCGAAATGGAATTTTTGTCCCCACTTTTGCCTATCATGCGATTAATCTGGTCATCGCCATTAAGGGGGTGACTTCTCTCTCTGTTAAAACTCTTCATATTTCGGCTTTTTTTAGTGCACTTTCATGGCACATTTACTTATTCTGATGTATCAATTTCCCCTCCTTTCTTTCTTTCTGTAGGTGTCTTTATAATCTCCTTCTTCCGAGGTATTTGGGGTGAGGAGAAGGAAGACACAGTTCTGTTTGCAGTCATCAAATTACACTATTTTTTGTTTTAGTGATTTTTCAGTGAACTGGGAATCTAAGTGTGTTGTTTCCTTTTTTTGCGAGTATCTTAAAATCCTGACACGTGTTCTTCATTGGAAATTTCCTTCTGTTTGTTAATAAGGTTTATTGATTTCTGGACATCGTGATAATATTCTCTCCTTCCCTGAAAAGGGTGCAGTATCCTCATCTATTAACCTTACTGTTTTTCCTCTCTTGGGGTAAAATCCCTTGCTGTGCTTTGACATTTACCTTTTCTTTAATTTAAAATAGGATCTTTTGCTTTCCCTTAAGATTTGACTATCTGTACTCTTACCGTTTCTCTTATCGCACAGGGGTCTTTTAGGATGTCTTTCCTTCTATTCCCCCTTTCTTTCTGAATTATTAACATTCCTTGTCTTTCGCGTTCTCCTTTTTCACGCAGCTATCTTAAATGCTTCAATTTTTTTGCAGCTGTTATGATTTTTCCTTTTCATTACTTCCTTTTCTCAGATTTTGTTTGCCTCAAAACTCTGAGGCATTGCTTCTTTTTCACGTTCCATGTTCAACAGTTTTGTTCTTTCTTTCTCCACGTGTATTTTAATCTGAATTCCTTCTTTCACTTCATTTAAGGTCCTGATTTTATTCCTTAATTTTCGTAACTGTTTTAACAGATTAGGATTTTCACCTCCCTAAGCATTAAGTTACCTCTCTAGTACTGCTAATGTTTCTTCTTTTTCTTCAGTAATGACATTTTGTTCCCTTTAAGAGCGTGCGTACAAGTGAGAAGATTAAAAAAATTTTTTCTACCTTTTAACTCATTTTGGCTTTCTTTTTAGCGTGAAATGAAATTGTGATATTACTATCTGACATAATTATTATTATGTTGTATTCAATTATTCGGTAAAATTAAATTAAGTGTCATTATGAAAATGAATAAAGTTTGGAAGAAAAGTTTATGTTTAATACAAAAGTTAAAAAATTCAAAGCACCAAGTGATATATTTTAACAATTTAAAACGAAATTGACGGAAATTTCCTTAAATATAGTTATAGTAAAAACTTCTGAAAAATTAATATTCACCAATTTCATGTTTGCATTACTTAAAAAAAATTTGTATATCGATTTACTTATTTTTACAGTGTTTTTAGTTGAGTTTATATTTTAAAACTTAATTTACTGTTCTACAAATGAACAAAGAAACCTGTAGAAATTCTTAATTGCTAAAATTTGAGCTATTCATTTGCTTTTGCATTGTAGTACATTTGCCTGTTTAAGAATAACCATTGTGACTACTGTTGAAATACTAAATCAATATTGCGGATACATTCTTCTACGGTTTTACGTGAATTTATTGTAAATAATAAAACGCAAGTTAAAATTTAAAATAAATGAATGAATTAAATTAAAAAATTAATTATAATATCAAATATATTAATTACAAGTAACGTAAATATTCTTAAGGTTTTTAAACAAGTAATATTGAGAATTATTAAAGTTTTTAATTTCTAATATTTCTTCCCATTTTTGAATTTAAAACTCTTTTCACGGTAAACATCGTGATTTAATCAATGTTGGAGTAGATAGTCATATATAAAAACATAACTTATTTGAATTAATTATATGAATATGTAAAAGTAAATTTAATTACAATCAAGTGGATAAATATACGAATGCTGTGATATTTTTCTATGATACATATATTTCATTAAACAAACATTATGTCTGTGGTAAAGTTGTTCTGTGTTTAAATTCTGATAATATTTTTCAGGACTATGCACTCAATTCATATATGGAGATGATACAAATGTTTACATTCTTCTAATCTATACAATGCTTCATTTTAATAAATTGCAGACCCTGGTAAACATTTTTGATTAAATTTCAAACTATTGTTTGGTCATTTTCCCCATTTCAATTATGATGTTAATCGAAAACGATGCTTCTGTGGGAGTAAATTTATGTGCTTGAAAGTTATAAATTTCTAGGAAGACATATAGGTATGTTAAGATATCAAGTTCATAGAATTTTAATATTTTTAATTAAAAATTTATTTATAAAAAAAGAATTAAACATATTAATGCGAAACTAAGTAAATATATTAGTTTATTAATTTAAAGTAATGTTTTTAAATAAAGTACTAAATTAAAAGTTAATAAATAAATTTCACATCTTTTTTCATTTAATAAAGACATGTTTATCCTATATGTGACTTTTTGCGTTCTTTGAAACTCTTTAATTCTTATAATAGTGTAAAATGTTTTTATATATTAGATATTATTGAAAAACTTTTTGTTGAAGAAAAGATAATTTTTTTTTTATTTTTATAAGGAACTAGTAGTTAAATTTCAGTGATTATGGTGAATAATCAATTTATTTATTTAATGCATATTTTCATGACAAGAAGATATATGTGTTGTAATTTAGCCCTCTTAAAGGAAAAAAAAAAAAAAAAAAAAAAAAAAAAACTAAGGTATCTTTGATGATTTCTTAAAATAATTCTGTTTGGCACTGTGTTTGTTGATTACATAGAATGTTCAGAATGAATGATATAAAAAAATATAAAAGCATGCAAACAGAACATTCTTAATTTATTTGTAAGATTATGTTCTCAAAAAATCCGATGGCTTAGGTTTTCTAAAAATTTGTTATTAAATAAAATTTGGGCAGATTTTATTTTTCTTTTCTTTACTATTGATCTACTAAAACTCAATACAATTAAAATACGCCAACTGATATTTTTCATCATTTGTATTAACAACAAATATTCTTTTTTTCAAATCTTGCTTAGATTCCTATTTTAAATATGAGAGATAAGCTTTGATAGTTTCATTTGCTTAGGCTCAAAAATGATAATTGTTTATTGAAGGGGAAAAAAGTCCAGTTTTTATTAGATTATTTGAAAATTTTCATAAATAAGCTCATATTTATCTCACACACGAGGACAATTTACTTAAACTGAAAAACTAAAATTTTCGATTTCATTTTTATCTAAAGTACCTTCCGGACTCTAGATTAGAACTTATTATAGACCTAAAGAGTTTTTTGATAATTATCATTCGAAATCATAAAAATATACAGTTTGGTTTGGTTTTATTTACATTGCTCTAGAAGCAATACTAGAAGGGCTATTGGTGATAGACCTCGTAATTTTGAACTTCGATCAAGTGACGAGGATGACACTTGAGCAGACACCTCCTTCTCCTAGCTTCCATATCACGTCAACGAGAGGACTTTGGACCCCCGACTGATTTAACTTGCATCAGCCCAGATACACGGCGAGTCTTTAGTGAACCTGCGACTTGTCGAAAACCGCCAAATGCGAGTCCGCGACCATGACGATTAGGTTACCGCGACTATTAAAAATATTCGAATAGTGCAATTCATTAAATTTTTTCCGTTATAAGACAATCTTAATTGAATTAAATGTTCGCCAGCGATATAGGATTATATTATTATTATCCATAAAGAGAAAAGTCAAGTTTTCTAACACGACTAAATTTTTTATCACTTCTATTAACAACAAAGATGTAAGTGTTCAAATGATTTTTAATTTTACGTATTAAATATGAGGCATACATATTGATAGTTTCATTTAGAATTGTATGTGATAATTATTTATTGAGGAAAAATATATCCCAATTATTATTGGATAAGTTTAAAAGTCTCATAAACATATTGTTGTTGCTAATCCTATCCGATCTAGCCAATGGGATAGATCAGATCTATAATATGAAAAACACCCAATAAGTCAAAGACAAGAAAGGGAAGCTTAGTTATATCCAGAAAGGAAAGCCCCAGATAGGAAACAGTTCGGGAGAGGACTGTTCAGTCCCAATTCCTACAGACGGGAAAGATCTTATTTTCTTGGTCAAATCTGAGGCACCTCAAGTGACTGTTGAGAAATCGTGATATTGCAGTTTGCCGGACCCGATCACCCTCAAAAACGATGACTCCACCAAAACACTTGCCCCAATACCAATCAAGTGGCGCAGCAGTACGCCAAGAAAGTCCGGTGGTAGATTTAATTCTTGAGCAAGTTTCTTGAAAGGTTAAGGTGATAGAAGTCAAAGCCATTGAAGAAGCGTGATATGATAAACAGATCACGTGTGTTGCTTAGAAGCAAAGGCGTGTAACCCCACAAAAGAGAAGTATCCATATAATTGAATGTAAATATTTCTGGCTGTAGTAAATGCGTAATTTACAACTGATGCAGTGGCAGCATGTCGTTTAAATACAGTCTCTCTGCACACGCGGTTAATTTCTTACCTTGAGTTCTATTCTAACAAGTATTGGCCGAGGGATGCATTGACCATTTAGTTAAGCTTATTGGAATTTCAGCCAAGAGGTGCGAGGCGTGACTCTTTGTGGCGGACTTTCTGACATTTGGCGGGTTTTCATTTGTCTCTTAAAATGATTGCACATACAAATCTAAATGGGACTCTAAACTTTTACTTTAAGGCGCACGTTAATTAATTTAAAAAAGCTCTTCGATCATCCGCGAACGGAACCCTTCACCTCATCAATCATGTCCAATTAAGGTAGGTGCAAATCTCTAATTATTAAATGTCGCCATTACTAATAATATAAAATACGAAAATCTAATGCCACGCTTTTAATTCAAACTCTTTTTGTAAGCATTTAAGACATTTTAAACCCTCACTCTAATAACCACTATACAATTAGAATTAAAAATGAACAGACAGAAATTTCTTTAATAAGGAACCTGGATCATTATACATGCTCGGGTGTTGCAGAAGTATATTGAGGCCGAAGTCACGTTTATACTGCAATATGTGCTATTGTTCAATATTTGTAAGAAATGTCTAAATAAGGATAACACGAAGGAAATTTATTTTTGTACTTGATGTATCGGTACATTTCAGAAGAGCTCTTCGAATGAAATATCTGTTGAAGAATGGTGTAATTACTTTGTATTAAACTGCTTGAAAAAAATACAAGTATTTTACAGAAATGTTGCACTTATAACGTAACAGACAATAGTAGCTTTTTTTTTTTTTTTTTTTCTTTACCGAAGCATCTTTACAGAAATAATTGATTGCAGTGTACGTTGCTTAAAAAAAAAAGGAAACTTTTTTTAGTGTTTTCTCTTTTTTCACTCGGGATATGTCACTAGATAAAATATCTTGTTTCGAGCTCTCGATTATGTCATTGTAAAAGGGATGATCCAGTTTCTTTTCCTTGAATCTTGAGTGGCAGCATGTGCGTTCCTATACTTGTTCCCCACTTGTTACATATTCCGAGACATTCTTCTGCAAGGCTTCTTCATCAGCGGCAGTCATTATAGGCTACACCTGTTTGGCATGGATGACATATAAAATACCTGATAGAAGAGTTATACTAATGTTCTGTTTCTACGCAATCTAGTCCAGTATTCAGATTTCCTGGTTTAATATGAGAATATCACTATATCCAACTTACTGAAACTGGAAAAGACTGAAAATTGGTTTTATTTACGTTACACTGGAAGAAACAGGAGGGTTATTTGCGACAGACCCCGTAATTTCGAACCATGGTCAAGTGAAGAGGACAACATCTAAGAAGGCACCCGTTCTCCTAACTTCCACACAACAACAGCAGAGTGACTTGAGACCTCAACCAAATTTAATGTGCATCTTCCCTCTAAACGGCAGGTCTCTTATGTCATCAGGGTTCGAACCCACACCGACCACGAGTCTGCGACCGTGACCACTAAGCTAAAACGACCATTTCATTTAGCGGGAGTAGTCTGTTGAATTGTTATTTTTGGAAAACCGAAGTAACGCGAAAAGTAGTGGTAGGATTTTGATTTCGTTCTACTGACATCGCACTGGAAGCAACATGAGGGCTATTGGCGACGGACCTCGTAATTTTGAGCATCGTCAAGTGAGGAGGACGGAACCTGAGTTGGTACCTCCCTCTCCAAACTTCCCCTCCATGCCAACAGGAGGACTTTGGGCCTCGACACATTTAACATGCATCAGTCCCTGGAACACGGCGGGTCTTTAGTGGCATCAAGGCTCGAATCTCATGACTTGACGAAAATTACTGGTTGCGATCCGTGACCATGATCACTCTGCTACTATTGCCACATAAAACAGAAAAATAAAAGTTATTGTTGAGAATTTCACCACTTTGTTACTTATCTCATATTTATCTCGCATGTAAGAGTAGCATTTTTTAAACTTAATAAATTTTTAAAATGTTTCACAACTCGAGCACAACTTTAAGTAAAAATATTACAGACCAGGAAAAAAGTTTTTTGCTATTTATCAATCGAGATCACATAAAAAATTTACAACTGCATTTAATTCACTATTTAATTTCTATTGAAAGACAATGTTAATCCAATTAAATTTTCTGGCCATGATATAACATTTGTTAATATGATGTATAGAGAGAACATTTCATTCTCTCAAGTACACTTAATAATTTATTTAGTACGAATTTAAGAGTTGGCAATACTGTGTGGAAACTCATTAATTTAACACAACACCAAAAGGTTAAATGTCCCTTATTTAAAAATAAACAAAACGGAAATAGTTTTATTTAGGGATTTATAAGCTGTTGATAAAATTCTTTGAGACGACAAGCCTCCTGAATTAATTAAATTCATCTCCCAGAAGAAAAAAAAATTATATTAAAAAGTAAGACGTACACAAGGACAGGATAAGAATGCCACATGAATTTAGCATTTGATTTTCTGAAGAGACAGGACGATATTTCTTCAGACTTAAATCTTTCCCCTTCATGCAAGATGAAGGAAGTGAGGTTTTAATTTTGACAGTTCTCTTTTATCCTTTCTTCTAGCATATGCTATTAAAGTAGTTTTGTCTATGAAGAGTGTCGGATTTCGAAGAAGTGGAAAATTTGACATTTTTTCCATACGGGGAAAGTTTTCGCATCTTCACAATTTTTTTTTCAGATTCGAAGATATGTTACTTCATAAAATGTGAATCTATACGAATTATTTGATCAGCAATCTAAATTTAAATGAAAAATTGTACCCACTTCATATTTTTCATATAATATTAATAAATTTCTATATTAAATGTACGCCATAACTATTTTGTTGGATTAAAGCTAAACTTGAACTGAGAGAGTTAATTTCATTAATAATTTGCATTGAAAAAAGTTAAAGATCATTTCTTGCAAGTAGTAGTTAAAATTTCGTTTTTTTTTTATTTCCAAGAGATATGTGAGAAATACACGGTAGACTTTTGGACATACTTATTAATGCTTAAAATATCTATTGAGATTGTGTTATAGTGCCTTTGGCTTAAATAAATAACCTAGTGATACGGAATCTTCTTAACTGATCTAATTAGTTACGTAAAATTATGAATTTAGAGATTAACTATATTTATAAATAATTAACAAGGCCAAATTATTATACAGGGGAGAAGAGGAAGCTTCAATCATAGATAAGAATAGAATATGATGAATGAAAACAAAGACACAAATGTGGATACTAACATTTGAGGCATTCATTCAATTTATTGACCAAACAGGATTAAAGTTAACATATATTTAATTTTATATACCTGAAGGAAGTCAAGGTGTTCCCTTAAGCTGAAGTTTGATTCATTTACACGATGGTGTAGTTCTTAGTGAGTGTGTTGATGTGTGTGCATCTCATGAGCGTGGTATGTGTCTTTGTAGACTTTATGTGAGTGAGTGTGAATGTATTGAAGAATTTTTTCTTATTTAAATATATCGCTGGGAGAGATGCAGGGTTACCACGAAGGTAGAGAAAGGGTCCTTTTCTCCCGAAAGTGCAAAAACATTCCCAACATTCCCTAGCATTGAGTGTGCAGTGACCCTAACTGTTATTTTATTTGTTAATTAAAAGCATTCAAGAAGGAACCATCCGTTATGAAAGCCCACTGTTCCCTGATCAAGGAGAACCAAGTATCGCTCTCCATGCTATGTTTGTTACATTCAGTAAGTTGGGAGTTTATATTCCATTGTGTTTATTTCTTTATGTCACTGGATAGGTATTCTGTAATATGTTTACGAATAAAATCTATTTAAATGCTCTAAAGTCTAACCTAATCTTTGCTTAAGGCATACTGATCATCTGGACGGTTTCTTATGTTTCAATAAAAACGTTCTTAATCAATAGTAAGCGGATCTTCTGCGATACACGGAAAGAATTCAGGAGGACCATGAAATTCGATCAAAAAAGTTCAATTTGTCTTATGAATTTCTATTAATTAGATTATAATATAATGCAATCAGATTTTATGTTTCCTTCTTTTATAATGTATGCGATACATTACAAAACAATGCTATTTGTATCGCTTTTGACCCATCTCATCTTTCATCGTAGCTGAGTGATTAAGGTATCGAGCTCGTGGCCGGCGGTGTTCCTGGAGAGCCACGTGTTTGAATTTTACTTCCACTTAAGACCAGATGCTTAGCGGGATGACATTAGATCAATCTGTTTGGTTGAAATTTTTTAAATTGGTGGGGTGTAGAAATTAGAAGAATAGGATGCCAGTTCATGTACCATCCTCGTTAGTTGATCGTTCTTCAAAATTACGAAGTTTATTATCAATAGTTTTAATGCCACTTTGGCGCGAATAAAACTATTAATAATTCTATGTACCATTAAGAATACAATTTTTTAGGTTAATGCTTTTATTCAAAATGGGTAGCAATAGTCTTCACAATAACATGTTTTAACTAAATATTATTTGAATTTTTTTCGAGTATAGTAAGCATTATATTATTTTAGATATTAACTAATATTTGTATATTATTATTTGATCTTCTAAAAAGAAAAGTATTTGTTTGTCTGTCTGTACGTCCGTCCGTCCATCCATCCATCCATCTACATACATACATTACCGTTTCTTTATTTTAATACACTCAGCATATGTTTTGACTATTTGTAAAAATATCTTATTAAACTCATTCGTTATTTTCTATAATGCAAAGACACATATTATACAAGAAAAGATTACGATAGAGGAAACAGTTATCAAATAATAGCTGGATTGTTTTTATCTTACGGGCGTAAATCTCCATTGCACAACAACAAAAATAAGAACATCAATTCTATATCGTCTGACTGAATTTAAGTCGTTACATTCACAATGGTAATTTTACTCCAGACTTTCCCTTTTTCATTTTTATTCACTAAGAAAGTGAGTAGCGTGTAACAGAAAGTTTAATAATTCAGGTAATTTCCTTTCTAAAAAATCTTTAAGAAATTATTCGCTTATTTTTATTAGAAGTTTTGTGGACAAAACTTAAAAAACAGGTTATAGTTAGCAAGCAGGTTATAGCAAACTTTTTTTTTCATTTTCAAGAATTACTATACTATACTAAAACTAATATATTTGTAAATTAGGTATGTGAAATTCACGGAGAAAAAAGAAATACCATTTTTCTAATGTATTCAACAGGATGGAAAAATAAATGCATTTTGCTTATTTGTTATTCTCTAGCCATTTGAAAGTGGTTAAAAACGAAAATCGCTTAAAATAGTCCTTCTAAAACTTTTTTTTATGAGGTAAATATTAACCTTTCGAAAAATACCAGTGTGAAACGGTTTAGTGAAATTGTGTAAAACATTTAGTGGAATGAATATAATCATTATTTCATCATGAAGGAATCCTATCAGTAAATGGTTATATCGATATAAACTATCTATATGATTTAAAAAATTTCTGAATTTTTAAATTGGTGGGGTTCAAAATTTTTTAAGAAAATTTGTGATTTTCTGGCAAAATTAAGATTTAATTATGTAACATCTGTTCTTTAGATGAATTAATCTGATATTTTACAATGTTAAATGAATATAAAAATAGAATGTATCTTACATTGATATTTACCATATTACTTATCTATTTCTTACATTTATTTAACGTAACAAGGTATCAGGTTAAATCATTTAAAAAAAACAATTATAATGTAATTTATGATATGAAAGTTTGAAGGACGTATCAGTTATAAAGTTATTTCTTAGAACGAGCTAACTAACGAGCTTTTAACTAATGAGCAAGCCAGGTCACACACACACACTTTCTCTCTCACGCACACTCCACGCCCACGCACGCACTTTTAATTTTATTACAAGTACATACATTAAAAGTTAAACTAATCACTCACCTGGTTCGGAAAGCTCTTATTCGTCGCATGAGTATACTAGAATTCTTCAAAGCCATAAAAAGTTATCATCGCGATACAAAAATTTAATACTAGTCGAAAGTGCTCTTAAGGTTTTGAATTCATTTTTGAAAACAATATATTAAAGGTAATTTTTTTTGTTTAATATTTAACTCGAAACTAAATATATATTTTTACTTTAATCTCCGAAGAATTTCTTTTTTTTTTTTGGAATGTAACTTGTTTCTATCTTTTTCAATCTGTTTCTTTCCGTCTTTTCATTTAAGAGTGTTTAGTATTTTCCTTCTGTAAAAAATTATTTTTGAAGTTAAGAAAAGGAGCTGAGTATTACATCTCAGTATTTCATCTGAGTATTACATCTGAGTATTTACTCTGATTTATAGAACAAAATTAATCGAAAATGAATTTTCTTTTTGTTTAATACAGCAAAACGACAAATTTTTAAGGCCACAAGATTTTTTTAAATTCTTTCTCAACATGCAATCGAAGAAGGAGGAAAATTCTTTCTAAGCAAATCACGTAAGATGTTAAAAGCGTGTAGGTGTACATCAGTAGTTCAAGATTTCGGTTTGCTGGACGCGAATAACTATAAAGTCTAAATAGGCATGTGCAAGGTGAAAACATTTGACGTTTTATTTTGCATCTGGAAATCGGTTTTGGAAAAGGTTTTACCGGTTTTCTCACAGATAATTACATAAAATGAAGGAGACTGTCTAGGTAATATGTTTATTTCCTCCCTAGAAATTAGAAGAAAAGAAGTTGCTGAACGTCACACGAGAGTGCAGCTATTGAACTACTTAAAAAATCTCTCCGATTGGAGTGGGAGGAATTTAGCTGATACAATAGGTCAGTCAAAAACGTGAGTGAATGATTATCTTAAAGATAATTAGTTCCAAAAAAGAAACTGAAAGAAAGAAATCAGCATCTGTTTGAGAAGACAGAAAGTTTTTGAACACAACTTGACACGAAAAAAATGGATACATTTTGAATGAACTTCCATTGCTATATCATGTGATGTCTGTTCAACGTCAGTATAAAACACACTTCGGTCCTATTTGGTGGTAAATGGCAAGAAAACCACTCGTTATCAAACAGGCTTGTTTAGCGTTAGCTCGAAATCAAATGTCTTGGTTTGATATAAGGAAAATATTATTTTTTCAGATGAGAAGGGCTTAACATGGATACCCCTGATGGAATAAATTATTATTGACACCATTTAAAGGATTTGATCAACATCTTTTATCTCGAAGACTGTATGGAGGAGGTTCTGTCAAGTTTGAATATGATGCCTAAGTGGATATTGCTTTCATAAAAGGTCGAATGAATTCCATTCATTATCAAGGTGTACTTCGTGAGCATTTAACTGCCTATATTAATAAATATCGGTGATCAGTATTGGATATTTCTTCACGACAATGCGCCTATACATCGTTCTTACTCAGCTGCTGCAAGGTTAGAGGCGAATGGAGTATGTTTATTTTGGATTTTACTGCCTGAAGTCTAGGTCTAAATCTAATACAGAATGTATGGGCATATTTATATTGGGACATATATTTTATCATAAATGGCCAGTCAACAGTACCAAAAGGTTTCCCAACTGAAAACACAGATTTGAAATAATTGGAATAACATACCTGTAAACTTATTTCATTAATCGGTTGAATCAATAGCAACTTCATTATTTGATGAAATAATGAATCAAGGCGGTTCAACGAAGTAGTGATATCATTCATCCATATTGTTTTTTATTGCTATAAATTGTGCCACACATATTTCGTCTTGTTTTGTATTTCTAATGAATAGACAAAAGTGTTCATGGTCAGATTACTTAGCATAGAGTAAACTTTTAATTTTGCTCTTCTATTCCATTATTATTGCATTTATATAATTTTCATTACTTTTGTGTTATATTATCAACCAAAATCCCGAGGCCATAGAGTTTTGTCAATTATTGTATTAAATACACATTTGAAGTAAGGAAACAATTTTATTTTTTTCCCGCCAAATTGAATACATTTTTTACTATGCATATTTTACAAAAACATTTTTGATACATAAATGTAGTTTTGATAGAAAAACTTTCCCCCCAGAGATATTAATTTCATCGAAATCAGCACACAAATTAACCACATTTTTTTGTCAAATTCATTCATTCACTCTTGCGTAAAGAAAAATAATGCAATTTCCCAATTAAATATTTTCCTTTAAAATAACTCCGGTGGGATATCTTCATAAAAAGTAGCAAACAACGCATTAGTTACATTAATTCTATTGATTAAAGTACTCTCTGAATCTAGCTCTTTTATTTTAGCTGTATTTCAATGTGGTATATTTCTATAAATCCGTTTTCTTGTCTGTTGTGAAATGTCCTGTATATTTTAATACTTGATGGTAATTACTATTAATTTTTCATCAGACGGTAACATATCAGAGATCTATTATTGTATAAAAAAGTGTCTCATTCATTTTAAACGAAGTATTTCTTAAATTTCCGATCAGGCTGTGTCAGCAGAAGGAGAGTCTATCTATATTTTTACATAGGCGTAAATGATGCATGTGATATTTATGTAATATTTTGAATGAGAGATAACTTATACTATTTTTAAATTCCTACTAATTAGTTCACACTCTCCCTATATATATCTTGTTCAAATATTCAATCGTTAATAAAATACTTTTTATTCATCCACTCAAGTTCAAATACATTTTTTTAAAACTTGTAGTGGATGACATTTTATGTTAATACAGTTTTTTCAAATATTAACTAATTAACTAAATTTTAATTGGGAAATGGCAGTTTAGCCCAACCACTTGGCGCGATTTCAAAAATTGCCAAACTTGGCGATTTTTTTTTAGGCTGAACGTTAAGTCCGCAAAGTGGACCAGGGTAGCCACACTTGGTAAAATACCGCCAAACAATTCCTGTCTCCAAGGGTGGTTGGTCTAAACTGCATTCCAACCGTTTAATTTACCGGATGAATTAAGAAACAAGCCAATACTTCTACTATGTTATTTGTCTTGCAATAACAAAGTTGGTAGATCGTCGGCGTAGAATCCTCAGGCCTCCGGATCGAATCACGTCGAAGCATAAAATTTTTTATTTGATTTTCAAATAATTAGTTTTAGTTTTATATGGGAGAAAAAAAAATTCTCTTATATAAGATATTTAGCAGGGTATAAATTTAGGAATAAATACCGTTCGTAAGGAAGCGTGTAGATCACTGGAAAAAAAATTCTTTTGCCACTTAACATTGTGATTCTATCATATGTATATGCATATTTATATTGATTGTAATTTTTTAATAAAAAAAATAACTAAAATAAAATTTTTCTTTGTTGACCTAAGTAGGAATTGGCTTAATTTTTTTTTTATATATTACTTGTTTATATCTTGTGATAAGAATATAGAAAAAAATCCCTTTTTTTACAGAATTAAAAACAATTCGCAGTTTCAATGATTTTACGAAAAATGTCTTTGCAATGAGGAAAACTTATGACACCATGAGCAAGTAACTACAGCATTTTTGTATCATTTATAGAATTTCTTATTCTGGTGCCCACAGATAGATCAAAATGTAGTCTGAGAATCAAACTTTCCTTTTTAACTTTCAGCATTATTGTTGCTGTAAGGAAAGGGTACGCAATGGCTTGAAAAACGATGCATGTAACATACATGATAACTATATGCGCCAACAAAAGACTACCTGTCTATGTGACTGGTATTTCTGTACTTCACTCGGGGATTTTTCATTTTTGAGGAATTAATCTGATCTGATGGCCCTCTGAAGATTCTCTAATGGGCACCTCATGAATCCCACATTCATGGATGACTGCAAAACTTTTCCCACTTGCAGCTTGTGTGAGGCAAAAGGTATGTTTTCCAAGGAAACCGGAGACATTAACTGGCGGCCACAATATTGCAGATGAACACAACATTAATCTTTCTAATTAATTTCTGTCTATTCCTCAGAAACCGGAGTTTACCCATTGATTTACCTTCCGCTCACATTCAAACTCTTTTGGAAACCACGCCTCCTAGTTTACATAAGCAACGTTTTAGTGACACCATCTACCACAAAATTGCGTCCACCAGATAATGACTCCGCTTTCCAAAAAAAACCCCACTGGATTACCCGTTTATTTACGTTCCTACCGGATTCAAGGTTCTTCAGGAAATCACACCCTCTGGTTTAGCATGGACAGATGACATAGACGTTTTAGTGACGTCAATCACCTTAATAAGATTACAGTCAAATAACGGCTTCATTTTTCTAGGAAACCATAGATTAAGAGTGATGGCCTTTATATTCTCTTGTGGGTCTGACAAAGAGAGACTTTCTCCCATCAATTGTATCAAAGATATCGTTTGAACACTAAGTTATATCAGAGGAATAAGAAGCAACAACTACACGAAAAATAATGGGCATCCTCAATTTAAATGACTTCGATACGAAATTTAGTTTCACTATTTTTTAAATTTATTTAATTAAAAAATTAAGACAGATTTATAAAGGTGTTTGCGTTTTTCAAATTGTTTGAACTGTCAATTTGAAGCCCGACGGAAAAAAAGTTATACCACAGAATTCTTCGATTTTTTTCCAACAATGACATACTGTAACCTCCAATGTTTGAAATGAATGAGGATATCAACAACTGATTCATTGGTTTGAGAGAACTTAACCCTTTAAGCGGTCAATTATTTTACCAGAAATGCTTCCAAAAAAGGCATATTTTTTTATTGCATATAATTAATGATATGATACTATGGTATACTATGATATTCAAAATATCATAAGAATATATTTTCCCTCCAAGTGAGAGGGAAAATTAAAATAAATAATTTGATTGGTGGATTCTCCCTCCATTTTTTGTAAAATAATATAATTCAAAGAGGGGAAGAGAAAAAAGAAGAACTCAAATTTTCATCAGTGAGCTCACTGCACGAGCCATCTGAGGAATAATCCAAATAATTAGAAGAAATATCTGTATCTGTATCAGAATGTAGTTCATCACCTAACAAGAAAGTATTTTCGTTGTCTATTCCATCCATAATTTCCATAAGATTCACAAGCACTGCATACAGTAGAACAAAAATTTCAAAGAATAGTTCCCGCTTTCCCGCTACATAGAAAAACCCGGATGAAAAGCATTTCATTTACATGGACAAGCCATGCCATCTGTCGAAAAATAATAATACTAAATAATCTCTTTCAATAATGAAAAATGTGGGCAAACCAGAAAAGGAAAGGAGAAAATATCGATGCCCGTACGGGCAAAGCAGAAGAGGCCAATTTTGGGTAGCACGTACACTGTACGGGCAAACTGCTTAGCAGGAATGGTAATTTCGAGATTTATATAAACACTTTTATTTTAATATCTCTGAGCTAGACAGAAAACGAGGATAGAATTCACTTCAATATCAAGGAATCTGTAATGTTTTGTTAATTATTTCGATTTTATAGTTTTAAAAAATTCCTTGATGAATTAAGGTTCAAATCTTGCACAAAAACGTCTTGAACTAATGATTAATTATAACATAATCATCTTCCTTCGCATTCAAAAATTTAATAAATCTCGAAATGGGGAAATTAAAAGAGAATGCTTCATTTGAAACTTTGAAATTTAAATATATATCTTATCAGCAAAGAATATATCTAATAATATTGCTCCATTTATTGAGAATACAGTTTGATAAAATAAACAGCAACAAATCTGTGCATCCGATTATGTCTTATTTCAGTATCTTGTGGGAAATAAAATGCTACAAAATAACTTGTTTACATGCACACGCGCGCACAAACACACACAGATATAGGAATAAACAATTAAAAGTTTTCTTTTTTTTTTACAATCTAAAAATTATTTGTAAGTTTTCTCTGTAATTAAAAGAATTACCTACGTTTTATAGCTAAAAATAGTTTTTACGTAAAGAAACAAATTAGCTTAGATATTGATAATTTTATTAGTAAATTAAGGTTTTCCATTAGAAAGTTTGAACAGTTTAAAGAAAGTATTAATTATGTTATTAAAGTTTGTTTTTAGAAAAGCAGATTTTAATAACAATGAGGATATTTATTTCAAGGCTTTAAAAGAAGCTATTTCTTAATCTCCTGGTCAAATTCATGTAGACAAAGTTCCTAATAATTATGTTTTTATTTGTAAAAATATCCTACAAGAATTCAAGTGATAAGCATCTTAAGAATAAACCTTTTAGACTAGTGAGCAACAGTCAGAAATAAATTTAATATAATGACATTTTTTTTAAAGAAAATTGGTGTTACTAATGTTTTTTTGCCTCATATTTTTAAAAACTGAAATTTCACAAAAATCCTGTTAAATTTAGAACTTTAACTAATGGTTCGAATACATACAGGGTGTTTAGAAATTCATGGGCAAAAATTTAACGCGTGATAAAAAAGCCTTTAAACAAGCAATTCTCACCATAGAATGCATAGGCGGAGAGCTAGACGGAGTTATAATGGAAAACTTAAAGCTCAAAATTTCTTACACATCATCCTTTCTGCCGTAGATTCCAGGAGGCATGGTGATGCACAGAAATCAGAATGAAATATTATACAAAATATTATAGATAAGTTGAAGAATTTTGTCATTATTAAAAAATAATAAAAATATTTGTAGCAAAAATTATTTGTATATTTTCTCTGTTATTTTTTATTACCTTTCTTATGATTTAATATTTGCTTCTTTATTAATTTTATTTAATTGTTCTTAATCTTTTTTATAATACTGAATTACTATTTTCATTATATATATGCATATTCATATGTAAGGTTTTTTTTATTGTAAAATGATAATGATCTATGATTAAAAGGCTAATGATCTTAATAAAATAGAAAATCTAAAAGTTCGATCTTCGTAAAACATCACTGACCTCAGTATTCATTTTGTTTAAAATAATTGCTCACATTTTAAAAATCACACTGATAAAAAGATAAATATATCAGGCAATGCGACCAGCATTAAAAAATTAACATGTAAGTGTCAAGAAATTTCTAAGTTAGCTGTAGGTAATTTTTTTAATTCAAAATACATTTAAATAATTGACAGAAGAATGAAATATAAAATGTTAACTTTTTTAAAAATAGTTTGACAAGTTCAAAGTATTGGAGCTGTGAATATGAAAGATAATGAAAATAACGAAAAATATTGAGTGAAGGTAAATACGCATGTGAATATCTGAGAGAGTTCAAAAGGAAAATCACAGCACTCATTTGCTGTAGGAAGTTAACAATACTTTTAAGGTCCGAACAGGATATTCCTCAGAAATATAAATCAAGTTCTCTTAAGCTAGATGCCTTGATAATTCTTCTCAACCTTGGCGGCTGTCAAATTTCCTCTTTTTTTGAAATCGAAACAGAGTGTTCCTCTGAAATGTAAATCTAGTCCCGGGAAGCTTTCAGTTTTCTCGGCCAGCTTGCTTGTCAGCAGAAGTTCTTTTTGACTGTTGTTTTGCTCTCAACAGCGAGATCAAGTACAGGATGCACTCGATATATTACGCTATTGCAGGAGAGGGAAAGGGTGTTTTTTTTTTTTTTTAGAAAAGCAGGAGACAGTAGAAGCTCATTCCGGGATGCCGATGTCTAGGATTTTTCTTATTACAAAATGAGATGATGATGTTTTTTTTACAGAGAAATAATATGATTATTTAATAAAAAATTATTTATGCTTTTTACAAATGACTAGGTTCTCTTCTTCTAACACCGTGTAACCACATTCGATGTGGTTGTTTTCGTTTGTCGATCTTCCAACATTTCGATTCGCAATATGCCTGAGTACTAATTCTCCTTCTCTTGAGAAATTAAAATAAAATAGCCGAATGCAAAAAAAAAAAAAAAAACCGTGGTGCTATTTACGACTAAAAAGCTTATCGGTTCGATAAAATAGAAAATCTTACAAATATATCATACCTAAGGGCTTATAGTTACACCAGTCAGTTCTCCAATTAGTTTAATATGACAACCGCTCCAGCTCGTTTCATACATTAATACATTTACAAAGGAAAGTACATAAAAGTCAACGAGTATCGGCCGGAACAAGTAACATAAGAGAGTAGGCCCGATTTTAATAAAATAAGTAAGCTTACAATAATTAAACAGTCAAATAAGTAAAAAGCTTAAGTTTTCATTGGACAAGGAGAACAATTTATAGGGAAAAAACCAATACTAGTCTGCAAACTAAACCTACGAACCAATAACTGAACTAACTGAAATTTAATGTACTATGTAAACTATCTTAACATAACATAACATAACATTTAATATAACAAGCAAAATAAAAAAATGTTTAAAGTCAATTCCTACTTAGGTCAACAAAGAAATTTTTTATTTCAGTTACTTTTTATTAAATTACAATTAATATAAATATGTATATACATATGACAGAATTACAATATTAAGTGGCAAAATAAATTCATTCGGTAAATTAAATGGTTAAAGTGCAATTTATCCCAGCCATCCTTGGCGAATGATAACGTTCAGCCAAAAAAAAAAAAAAAAAAAAAAAAACACCACCGCCAAGTTAAACCAATTTTTAATCATAGCCGATTAAACCAGAGCCGACTGGTTGGCTAAACTGCATTTTCGCCAATTAAATTTAATTAATATTTGAAAAACTGTGTTAACATCAAGTGTTATCCACTACAAGCTTAAATAATTCGAATTAAAAACCAACGTTTTTATATGGCGGCAAAGTTTATTAAAAAATTATTGAAATATTAAGTTAAAACTGGATGCAAATATCTAAATATTGCATTGTTAGGCAAATAAGAACAGTTCCCAAATTCCAGAGCTCTAGCTTGCTGGGAGTTGGTTAAATTAACGATAGAAAACTTGATGACACGGTGATTACACACACGAACTTAGATTACACACCAAGTGAAATACATAAAAACGTTAAAACTACTTCAAATTAATTAATTCACATCGGTAAATTAAATAGATGGAATGCATTTTACCCAACCACCCTTGGCGACAAGAATTACTTAGCGATATTTTTTTTTTGCCAAATATGGCTACCCTGTTCCGTTTACGGACTTAAGTTAACAAAAAAATAAAATAATAAATAAAACCAGCCAAGTTTGGAACCGGTGATTGCGAAATCGCGCCAAGTGATTGGGCTAAACTACGTATTAAAGAAAATATTAATTAAAACCTCGCAAACGTCTAAATGATATTGCATTGTTAGGCGAGAATTTTGAACGGTTCCAAAATTTCGAAGCTCTGGCTTGATGTGGGAAGTTGGTTAAATTAACAATCAGGGTTGATGACACACACACACACACACCGGTGAAATTCAGGAAAAACGTTGTAAAATAATTCGATATAAAAACCAGCATTTTTTAAAACACTTGTTTATATGGTGGCAAGAGATTTATTAGAAAATTGTGAAATAATGGATTTAAAAAACTGTTGATTATTTTTAACTTTAAAATTACTTAAAAAGAGACATTTGTGAGAGTATTAAAAATTCATAGTCTCATAAAAATCAAAACATGCATTTGAAAGTTTATGCAAGTCATTCTATTAAAAAAGAATAGGAACCAAAATTCAGAAAGAGTGTGTGATAAGACACGGCAAATATTGGAAACTTTCTTTCTTGAGAATGATTTCTGACTAAAGTCAGCAACCCTTACTATCTCGGAGATAGTAAAGGGAGATAAATATCTCCCCCCTTTGTGAGTACAAAAGGTTTGATAACCTCATGCTGTGTAAAGTGCCAGTGCTCCCAGAGGAAAAAAATGTTTTCCTCAATTCTACAAAAGTGCCGAGGGGAGAATATTTTGACTTATTAAAATTATTGAAATATTAGTTAAAAACTTTGTCATAAACGTCTAAATATTACATTGTTAGGCAGTACGAACGATTCCCAAGAATTTCTAAAACTCTGGCTTGATGGGAAGTTGTTAAATTAACGATCGAAAATTTGATGACACACACACACACTCCACACACACACACCATTGAAATTCAGAAAAACGTTGTAAAATGTATTTGAACTTGAGTGGATGAATCACAAAAATATTTTATTAACTGACGATTGAAATTTGAGCTTCACACACACACACACACACACACACACACACACACACACACACACACACACACACACACACACACACACACACACACACACACACACACACACACACACGCACACACACACATTATATAGGAGAATCTTGAACTAATAGGAATTTAAAAGGGTAACAAAACGTGTTTCAATCATAATTAAAAGGTAATTTAACAATAACACGAAACAAAAGTAACTCTGATCATAAGCAATCTGTGAGTGCAAAGTTAATATCTGTAGCTTCACCACAAGGCTTTTTTACAAATGCGTCGATCACGTGTTCTAAACAAAACAGGTAATCATGCAATTACTTTGCATCTCCCAAATTTGAATGTATGAAAACAGCATTTGGTTGGAAATAAAGAGCTCTTCCCAACATCGAGATCAATTAAAGAAGCTCAGATGGCACATTGCATCACACAAACGTAATAAAATATTTACATGAACAGCTTGTAAAAGTGTTCGTTATACTAGTGGATTGACCATTTCTAACTTTCAGATTAACAACGAGTTCAAGGAACTGAAATGCAGAAAATATAAATCAAGGTGAAGAAGGAAAATTTTTGCTAATGCGATAAAAAATGCGTTTTTTGCCTCCATAACATCAGTAAAAAGGATGGAATTAATTTTATGCAGACCAAGAGCAACTCATGAGAAAGAATAATGTGAAAAAATAAGACGTAATATTTCTGTTCTAAATTGATACAGAATTTTGAGTTTTCGTATTTGAAATTAGTTTTCAGTGACATATTTTAACAAGATAAAAGAAGAAAGAGTATATATATCTTTTCTTTTGAACAATTAATTTTTTTTATTGCTAGTTCTAGGTAGATTGAAATTTGATTTCTTACAATATCTTTTCTTAAATAGATGAAAATGCTTTATTTAGCTTTTCATGGCATTGATGTAAAACATCTGAGTTTTGGGTTAAGTTCTTGTTGTATGAAACACCTGAGTAGTGACAGGTGAGAAAGAATAATTCCACTCATGAAAGCTCAAGCATGCAAAGGAGCGACTAAAATGGAGTACCAGTATCTGGGGGTATAGCCAGGCACCCAGCCCTGGGGAGTTAGTTATATCAGAGGTTACAGGGACTTGTTACTTTAGGTGATACGAACATCATGACCCCGAGGTTTCTAGTAATCTTTTCGTTCCCATCAAGTTAACTGTCTTTGGTAAATAAGATTGATACTTGGATACCTAAATTTTCAGAAACTTCCCTTCTTGTCAAACTTTTCATTTTTTCCCATTTTTTTACTTCAAACGTCTGATCATTTACATCTTGTTTGGCGCAAAGCTAAAACACATGGTTCTTGCGCCACTAAAACCTCACTTCCACTCCTCCTTTCTTTGAAATTTGTACTTTGTTAGTTTGAAATTTGTTCAACTTACTGATTTAATATTGATTATTTTCCTTTTTTTGTTTTGTTTTATGTAGATTTTCTCTCTCTCTCTGTATATATATATATATATATATATATATATATATATATATATATATATATATATATATTGATTTTCTTCATTTAATCATACGCGCTTTTGAAATGTTTTATGGGTGGTCTTATTTTTAATTTTTCTGTAGATGATGTTGGAAAAACGCTAAAACGAGTTTAAACTTTTAAATCTATTTATAGGCAATTAAAATTTAGAAATGTTTAGTTCATTTTCTTTCTTTATTCTGTTTATTTCTCCCATTTGTTTATAATTTTTCCGGTCCTAGTTTTTGTACTTTTGCATTCAATGATTTATTTTTTTTTGACTTTCTTGTTTCATCCGATTAGATTCTTTTTCTTATTAATTTGGTTTCTGCTTTCTGTTTTCGATATTTTGCTCTTAAAAAAATTATATAGAGTGATCTTGTAATTCTTATGAATTCTATTTTGTTAATTGATCTATTATTTTTTTTTTTTTTAATATGGACCACTATCTATTATTATTTTATCGAAATATTATTCACTATTATATATATATATATATATATAGCATATATATATATATATATATATATATATATATATATATATATATATATATATATATATATAAATGGATAGATATATATATATATATATATATATATATATATATATATATATAAATGGATGAGTAAAAAGGGCATAAAACTTTATTTCAATCAGGGCTAGGAAAGTACTTCTAATTCTCCGAGTAAAGTCTATTTCTTTTTTGTTAAATGAGAGAGAGGGACTGTTACATCGAGTGAACAGTGGATTCGCGTCCACTCGCTCCAGTAGATAAAGAAGAACAGGGATATTTGCGTCTTGAAAATTTGAAGAAGCTAGAGGCATAGTTTCAGCCTCCCTGGCCAAAGCAAAAGATAGAGCAATTTATCTTGTTTAGAATTTATATGCAAGGATTTCCTCAGATTATGTGGTATTCATAGAGCGATTTTAGTTGCAGACGGTAAGTCTAGTGGGGATTTTAGTTGCAGACGGAAAGTCTAGTGGGGATTTTAGTTGCAGACAGAAGCCTAGTAGGGACGCTTTGAAGCTTTTTTTCAAGCTTTGTGTAGCTTTTAATAGCGCCTGATTACATAAATTAAAAGTTAAATTGGAATGGCATCAGAATAATGAATAAGAATGAACTCTTTATTGTGATAATTAAAAATAGGAAAAATTTGGAAATTAAATTATATTTGAAATAGTTACACACACTTGTGTGTGTGTTTTCAATTTACATTTAAAGTAACTGGAAAAAGTTAAGAAACCAAATATTTTTTGAAAAGACAGAAAAATCGATAGTAATATTTTTAATATTGTTATTACAAGTGTTAGACTGTTAAACTAGGCTATTCTAGAAATATAGGCCTATCTATTCCAATCAATAAATTATAATGTTAAAAGTAATTATAAAACGAAGAATATAAATTGAAAAAATTGTGAATAACTAAAATCAAAAAATTAAATTAAAAGAAATGCCCAAAATAAATCTTTAAGAAAAAATTTAACAAAAAAATGAAAAGTTATAAAATCTCAAACTATATAATAATATGTCAAGATAAAGTAATAGTATAGTATTTATCGTTTATACTCTTGATTTGATTTCTATTGACTTTTAACTGTTATATGAAGGAATAATTTTATTAAATTTTTTTTGGACTGCAAAATATAATTCCTCATTCAATAATCCTGAGTATACTTCATTTTTAATTGGAGACATTCTTTCGCGAAATATATTGTTAAAACATTATATATATATATATATATATATATATATATATATATATATATATATATATATAACTATTATAAATAACATTTTTCATTCATATATACTATAAGATTGATTAACAAATGGCTCTGACTATTCGTATATAGTTCTAACAATAATATTTCTGAAAAATTGCAGTTAGTTTTCCTGGATTCTGTCTACGCATGTTCGGAAGGGTTAAGTAACTATAATCCATCAACGTTCTAGAAATCTTAATACCATGCTGGCTTTTCTGAACAAAACTGGACTAAAAAAGGGGCCATTGATTTGGAATAATTTCTCTCATCCATCATTTGGGAACTTTCCAAGCTATTACTGAGGATAAGGATTAAACTTTTAAATGGAACTCCACTCAAATTAAAATGAATAAAGATGTGTGATATTTAAGTATATTTTTTCAAAGAAGTTTTACAATAAGTTATTTTAAGTTTAGATTTTGTTTTTAAGGAGAGATATTATGAAAGTGTGTTATGCTTGAGTATTAATTTTTTATTGAAAGTATTTTGAATGTATATGTTCTTTAATTTATTAAACTAGTTAATTTAATTACTAAAGGCAGCAATTTATCATTCGGGTCTAAAACTTCTAATTGTAATTAGGGATGTGACATCGATGTCAATGTTTTCAGAAAAACATTTAAGTTTTATCAATCGGTTTATTGTAGATGATATTTATTTAACATCGATGTTTTTTCTTTTTACAAAATCGATTTTATATTTATGATGAAAAAACACACTCTTTAACATTTTCTAAATCAGTGAAGTGAACATTCTATTAAAGCCGAGTCCGCTTGTTCATTGCCTATAATACCTACATGACTAGGTATCCAGCAGAATTTTATAACATAACCCCTGCTATATAGATGGCAAACAATGTCAGCAATGTCAACCACAATAGGATGACTGCGATCGTCCAGGTGTACTAATGTTTCCAGGACGCTCCTGCTATCAGTATAAATGACGAACTTTCGGGAACTAGACATCTCGACTAATCTGAGAGCACAGTAAATGGCAACAGCTTCGACAGTGTAGACACTGCAGGAAGGGTCGAGCCGGTAACTGTGTCTGATGTCATTTGAAACAACACCATGGCCGACGGATCCAGTTCCTTTTGATCCGTCCGTGAAAATTGGAATAAAATCCATATACTGACTGCGATAGAAGGCGAAAATATTCTGGAAAACAATTGGACATGTATTGTTTTTGCTGTATGAAGCAAAGGGGGTTTAATATACAAACCATGGCATATTCCAAGGGGGAAATTTAATAAAATTTCGTTGCTGAACACCCAAGTCACGGAGGCCGAGTTCTTCGATGAATTCCTTCACCGTCTCAGAGAAAGGACGGATGGAAGAAGGCCGAGCAAAGTACAATCTCCGTAAAGATGGGCTGACATGAATATTTTTCAATGGGTGGGATAAAAGGGATGACATTTTGAAACGATAATAGAGCGACAGTTTCAGGCGCCTCAAAGCCAAAGGTAGCTGGTTACAAAGCATATAGAGACTCTTCACAGGTGACGTTCGAAACGCACCACAGCATATCCTAAGAACATTATGGTGAATTGGGTCAAGTTTCCGCAAGGTAGTTTTGCAAGCAGATTCATGGACGATACATCCGTAGTCGATCCGGGACAGAATAACCGACTGATACACTCGGAGTAAAGAAGTTCGATCCGCTCCCAATAGGTGTTAGACACCTCCAAGATATTCAGGGATTTCTCACACTTCTTCCGCAGATGTAAAATGTGCGGAAGGAAAGTGAGTTTGCAGTCAGAAATTCTCCGAGGAAGTGGACTTCAGGGACAACGGGAATAGATGTATCACGGTTTCGAATATCAGGATCGGGATGGAGACCCCGTTTCCTACAAAAGTGCACGCAACTACTCTTGCTCGCAGAAATACTATGCCCATTCCCATCACACCATGTAACTAGGTTATTGACTGCTGTCTGAAGTATTTGCTCAATGATACGCATTGACGATACTACGCAGGAAATCTGAAGATCGTCGACGCATAAGGATCGGTGAACTGATGGCTGAAGTTTTGACAGAATATGAGACAGATGACAAATAAAAAGAGTGGAGCTTAAAATGCTACCCTGAGGAACTCCTTCAAATTGAATAAAAGAGGAAGATAAAATATTATCAACATGGGCTTTAAAAGATCTAAAGGACAAAAACATTTGGATAAAAAAAGGCAAATTGCCTCTCAGACCATAACCGTATAAAGTGCGTAGAATCCCATAGCTCCAAGTACGGTCATATGCCTTTCCGATATCAAAGAAAATAGAAACCAAATGATTCCTCCATACGAAAGCAGAACGAATCTGACTCTCGAGTAGAAGGATGTTATCTACAGTGGATCTTCTTTTACAGAAGCCACTCTGAAACGGAGGAATGCATTGGTTCTTTTCCAAATGATAAAGGAGACTGGCATTGACCATACGTTCAAGGGTCTTACAAAGCAACTCGTCAGAGCGATAGGTCTATAGTGGAGAGGATTCTTTGTATTCTTACTAGACTTCAGGATAGGAATAACGATTGCTTCTTGCCACTGGCTAGGAAACACATGCTCCCTCCATATTCGGTTGAATAGGTTAAAGAGACTGACAAGTGAATCCTCGCTCAAGTGGCGAAGCATATCGTATGTTATACCATCAGAGCCTGGACTGGTATTGTTAGCCAAGGACAGGGCCTTTCTCAATTCCCACGTCAAAATCACAGTTATAAGGGAGTGGTTGCAGACACCTAAAGTTGATAGGTGTCTGCTCAGTACGATTCTTAGTCTCTAAAAATGTAGTCAATTTATATAAATCGGAGCTTGACACACTAGCAAAAGAGTGGCCAATGATATTGGCCAATTGGACAGGTGAAGAATGCACATCATTTGCAGTTTCCAGTATCGGGATGGAAAATTTCCGATACAGGGAGTTTGCAGCTTTTACCTTTCTCCATAACTGTTGACTTGTGGTAGACAATGTGATGGAAGAGACATACCTGATCCAAGATTTTCTCTAACTATGATGCCTTACTCTGAGAGCAAATGCCCTTGCCCTTTTAGAGGCTATAAGGTTCTCGGTTGTGGGATATCGTCTGAAGATACCCACAATTTCCTTTGTTCCCGGCAGGATGTTTGGCAATCCTTATTCCACCACGGTTTACTCATCTTTAGCTTTGAATTTGTACTCTTCGGTATCGCTGCACCAGCAGTGTCCACGATAGAGGTAGTGACATTTCCATGCACTCGA
The DNA here is from genome assembly GCA_019974015.1 of Nephila pilipes. Taxonomy (NCBI): domain Eukaryota; kingdom Metazoa; phylum Arthropoda; class Arachnida; order Araneae; family Nephilidae; genus Nephila; species Nephila pilipes. The sequence goes on from BMAW01061153.1 coordinate 1,101,404, forward strand.
GTTGTCACGGTACTCTTCAGGAAAGTCTTTTGAAGAGCAATGCATGCAAGTTGGTGCTTAAATGTAATGGATTTGAGATCCTCAAGTCGAGGTCGTAAACCACGGCAGTTCCAGGAAACAAAAGGCCTTTAAATCCTCGCAACTGTAGTGGAGGATCCTGTTTCCAGTTCCCCCACGGTATCATAGTCCTCTGGTGATGGGTGGAGATCCACCACATCACCTTCAGGAGATTCAAAGACTCTAGATTTCTTTCGAGGAATACTCAGCATTGCTGCCTTTTTGAGTTTCATCCTCTGTAAGGCTTTGGATCAGGCCAATGGCCTAGTCCGTAAAGTTCCAGCACAGGGGACAGGAGTAGAAGAGTGATTGTCATCTGCAGTAGTTTGATTGTTAGGTTTTTGTTTCTGTTTAGATTTTGTGCTGATTTTCGGTACATTTGGGATGGGTTCGGGAAACTGAGTGGAAACAGATACTTTTGTTATATTAACAACTGATGCATAGCTATGTCCCTGTACAGGAGTACGAGATGACACTATGCGTCGAGCCTCTGAATATGTGACTTTTTGAAGGATCTTCACCGTTGTTACTTCCTTTTCTTCTGTCCACTTAGGGCAAGATCGAGATTATGACGTGTGATGGCCTTTGCAATTTACGCATAGCTCCGGTGCCGAACAGGAAGCACTTTCGTGACCTGTCGCTGCACATCGAGAGCAAGTCGCCTGTCCCCGACATGATGTCTGGGAATGCCCGTAGCGCTGACATTTAAAACAACGAGATGGAATAGGGATGTAAAGATGAATGGGGAGGTGAAGATATGCGGTTTGAATGGATACCGGTAGGTAGGAAGATCAAAATTAGGTGCTTAGTTTTCAGCACCTGATCATAACACCTTATTGATATTCTTCGTACATTATTTACAGGCTGATCTAACAAGTTCTCCAAGATTTCCTCCTCGGATACATTCATTAATTCAAATGATTATACGACACCTCTGGAGTAATTTAAATTACCATAAGGTGTAGTCGAGACTTCATAAGGTCCTTTCTGAATTAGAAAATACACATTTGCGAAATTATCTGTACTACGATTTACAATGAAAAAAAGAAAATTACATACGCTTTGGGAAATGTCTGGGTTTTGCATTTGTAAGTTTTCTTTAGAAATAGCTTCGTGATTTTCAACAAGGTCAGCCCATGTTGCATTTGTAGCATTTATAGCCTTGAGAGTCAAAATATCATCATCGTTTGTTGTCACCATATCTGCCTTAAGAAAAAAAAAAGAACGCGGATTAACTTCTAGTTCAATCGGGCCCCCCCCAAGACCCAGTCTCCCCACCCTTTCCTAACGTGGAAACGAGTAACCTCTGGAGAATTTGTCAGAGCCGGATAATGTGAACTGACCCCATTACGTGCCCAGGCAGAGGCACGGCTCCAAGACCGAAGCCAAGGAGGATTTCTCAAAATAGGAGAGAGGTCACACCATCCAACCATACGCAACTAAGGCTCTCACCTCTGGGAACATTTTGAGAATGATGTTCCAAAACTGTTACCGATGGCGCACGCAACTCCTCTCCTCGCACACCCTTCCCCAACCAGAGCCTTTTCCAATCACTCCCAGGCGGTTTCCCACAAGGTACCTCCGCAAGAGGGGTACTGGGGTCCCGTATTGCCAGAGCTAGGCACGCAGGAGATTGGCATTGATACGCCGTCGGCCTTTTAGTGTGTTAGTATAGGCACCAAAAAGATTTTTTTTAAAATATTTTTATAATTTTTATTTATTTTTTATTCTTTTTGTAACACAAAAGCTAGCACATACACAGAGATGAAATAAAACTGTGTTAGAATAATCTGTTTTCCGCTTGATATCACAAAATATCAAGCGGAAAAATCCCAAATCAAAACACATGACAAAGAAAAGAAAAAAAAGGGGGGGGGGAAGGAGAAGAAGAGGAAAAAAAGATGATTGAGGTACCTCGCGATCGTGATGCCCGTACTCATCTTAAGAAGATGAGACCCTTGAGGGGTAAAATTATATATATATATATAGTTGCCTAAAAATATTTTAAATATTATTAAAGAGCTATTTAGGTATAACTTTTTATAAATGTTATTTGCAGTTTTTAAAAATATTTTCCTTGGAAAAAAAGACACTTTTTAATCTCATATAAGAAGAGCTACCATAAATTTAATTATTTACCAGACATTTTTCTTCGAGACGTTTAATTCGTTTTTCATAACCGTGGATAAAACTACTCCCGAATATTAAATTATAATAAAATGGCTTAGCAGTTTGAAAATTTAATGGAATTCACAGTAAAAAGTTTCAGAAAAATAATAACAAACATAATTTAAAAGAATAATCAAGCATAAAGTTTTCAATAACCCTTAAAGAATTTAATATGAGATGAGAAAAAAAAAAAAAAAAAAAGCTGAAATGTTTTGATAGAGAATTAAACGAAAATTAATTTGATACTTATAACAATTAAATTTTTTCTGTACTTTTAAAATACAGAGTAATCAACTTAAAAGAGTACCTGTTGTATTTTCTTATTACCCTCAAATCTGACGGTTGTAGCAACTATTTTAACCCTAACGTATAATTGCTTGAGCCATTTTTTAAGTGTGGGAGACAATTTCCGACACTGTTGGACTGTTACAACTTTATTTGTGAGATAAAACAGAAATGGCGATGCACAATGTTACTTAATCCAGTGATCCTTTTATTTTTGAAAAACATAATTTAATTCAATTTTTTTACTTTGTAATTCCTTACAGCAAATGTTGAAAATGTTCACCACCATTTTGAATGCAAACGTGAATACGTCGAACCAAGTTTTTTGATACCCTTCACAACATTGTTGGTGTTATAGACGAGATTTCTTCAGTTATGAATTGTTTTAATTCATCGATGTTGGCAGGATTTCTTTGGAAAACCCTACCATTGAGATAACCTCAGAAATTTTTTTTAACGGGGTGAAGTCTGGAGAGCTTGATGATCAGAGGAATATTGAGATTAAACAGTCATCAAAAAATTCCTGAAGCACTTTCATTGTTGATATGATGTGTATAGAGTGGCTCCGTTTCTCTGAAACCAGCAGTAACTGTCCTGTATCTCAAGTGACGCAATAAAAATGTGAATTATGTCCAAGCACAGTTTTGAATTCATTAAAATCAAAGAATTAGTTCATGCAGTTGATTTTTATAGTTTTCATTCATAATCTTACGAAATGAACTTTCAAAAATAAAAAAAATAATAAAAATGTTGAAAAAAAGGGACGATTTACTCAAATCATTTGCGTAGAATCCGATTAAAAATTACCAATGATGTTCACTCAAATTTATGTTTATTTTCGCATTTAGAAAGTGAAAAAAAAAAAAAAAGACTGATATTTGTACATTAAATATAGACATACTTTAAATAAGAAATGATGTTGAAAGTCTTGCTACATATATCATAGATGTGTATAATACGAAAAAACAAATAATGTACTTCAATATATTATACTTATTGCAGTTAAGGATGTGCTTATCATTTCTTTTTCAGATTTTGTAACATAATAGTTACATATGTATGATATAAAGTTAATATTAAAACATCATCATAAAAATGAATTCATTGGATTAAAAAAGTTCTTCGAATTCAAACACAAAACGAAAAAAGAAAAATTATTTTTCTTTGTACAAATAATTTCTTTAAACAGGGTTTTATTTCAGGTATTAATGGAAAGAATTGGATTCTCAAAACATTCATTGAATCACAAAAACGACTGCCAGAAATTCCATCGATCGCTGAACTGTTCTTTTCCCCATCCGTCTCCAGCTCGTCTTCCTATTCGTCCCATTACTGAAACTTAGTCGTAGAATTATCTTTACCTGGCTATCACCTCAGCGGCGCAAAGGGTAATTAACTTTAGCTATTTCATCGCTTTTGGTTGTTGGTTTGGTTGCTTTTTACTGACGTCATACTAAAAACAACATGAAGGCTATTGGCGATGGAACTCGCAGTTTTGAGCCTCGGTCAAGTGACGAGGATGACACCTGAGCTGGCACCCCCCCTCCTAACTTCCCCCCACGCCCCTGGGAGGACTTTGTGTCTCGACAGATTTGACGTGCATCAGTCTCGGATACACGGCGAGTCTTTAGCTGCATCAAGGCTCGAACCTACGACTAGAAGAAAACAACCGGCTACGAGTCCGCGACCATGACCACTATTCATCGGATTCCTACCATCATCATTTTACTATTATCTAGAGAAAACTTTATTGGAAAAATTCCAAGCAAGATTTAAAAATTATTTTTCGTTTTTTTCTCCGGATTCTCCAGTGATATCTGAAACTAGATGTAAAAATATTGTTTGTCATTTTTTTTAGTAAAACCTTTTCATTATTCACTTTAAATTTAATTAAAGCTTTTTATAATATGAAATACTAATTACCACACACAAAAAGTAAGTACAAAAAGACAAATGAATGAACTAAATATGATGATTTGCGTTTTTTTTGTTTATGTATTTATATGTTTTGTTTCAAAACTTCCATTAATGTGTATTTTATCATTTAATGTGAAATAAATTCAAATTTTTTTTTTTAAAATAGAAATCCTTTAAATAATATTTTTTTCCTGAAAATTTTTGAAAAAGGAGAGTCTTATAATTTTATCTATCAATTAATTCATTTATAAGAACGGAGAATTAATAATAAATTCGAATAGCAACATTCCACTTGGTGGAACAAAGTTTTGGTTGCTGACTGAGAATTCCATTTTCATTTCCTACGATCGTGGAGTAAATGCTGCATGCTAAATATTTCTAGCCGTTTGGCTGGTTGTGAAAGACAGAGGAAAGATATTTCATTTCAGTTGCAGTCTTGAGTGCTCAAAATTATAAGGTCATTCAATTTATCATTTTGGTTTTCGTAGCATGAAAAAGCATCGTTAATTAAAACAAACAAAAACAATTGAAAAGGGCTTTTCTAATTTCCTTTTAACATATTCTGACGTTTATTCTTCTTTTTTCAGTCATGTTCTCGAAAAAAGTACAGTTACTCTAAATGAATATTAATAAGCTTAAAGTAAGCGTATTTCCGAGCCCCAGGATCCACAGGAGCAATTACATTCAAGAAAAGAAAATATATTCTTCAAATTCCAAATGCAAGCAAAATATTTCAAAGCACAAAAGAGTTTTCCAATGTTAACAACAAAAAGAATAAAAACAAACGATTCTGCCACAAAAATCATTTAATAGATTAAAAATTAAAATGAAAGCAAATGATAAATTTTTAAAGTAGATTATAATATTCTGTTCGGATGTTAAAATAAAAGCAGACAATAAAATAATAATGTAAATATACCTTCAGCAAACTAAATATGTTCATGCCTTTTTGTAGGCGCCATTTTCTTAAAACAACAACATGTTATATTATAATCACATGATTGTTATTTAGAGTACGTATCGGAACATAATGTCTTTTTTTTTTATCTTACTAGTTGCCTGATTGACTTCTAATGCATTAGTTGCGTTATTAAATCTTTTTGGAAATTTTTATTGAATGGGTTTTTAAAAACAGAAGAAATAATTCTATTCAATAAAGAATAAGAAACAGTTCTATGAGTAAAAATCCCTCCTAAAGGATTTTTCAATTATTGAAAAAAAAGAAAAACGTAAATATTGTTTTCGAACTTTTACTAAGGAAAAGAAACGCAATACTTTTAGTTTCTTCAAACGGTACAACTTCTTTTCTTTTTCGTATTCGGAAATGAGGCTTAAATAAAGAAAAAGTCAGATTAAGCTACTCTGGAGTACAGATTAAGCTATAATTCTTACACAGAAATATATTTTTCTTTTAATCTTTTGTATTGGCCGGGAGAAGTTTCTTTCTCCTTTCCTTGTCTTTAAAAAGTAATCAGAAAAGATAAAGTATGGATTGTTATAGCAAAAGAAGAAAAATAGAAGTTCTTTAAAGATTTACTAACAAGGGTAAGGATTAGAAGATCCCTGAAAGAGGAAAGCTTAAGTTTCAGCCATAGTTAATAATAACAGTTTTCATTAATTCAAACAATATGGGAGAAAAGGGTGTTTAAAAATTGTTTGATTCAAAATAAGAGAAAGTAAGTAATCAGGGACAAAAACTTATGAATAGAAATTTTCCTGAAAGAAATGACTACTTTTTTTGAATATGTCTTATGCTAGGAATTCTATGGTCCAAAAAGACGTCATGCTTATTTTTATACTCTGATCATATTTCCAATTATCGTCATGTAGCATGTAATTATGAATAAGAATAAAGAAATAATAAGGAGTTTATTTAATAATTGAATTATTGTTTTAGATTTTAAATTCAGGAATAAAAAGATGAGCAAGCAAACAATTGTCTCATATTTTCGAATTCACTTTTTGTCATTTATTTTAATCGTTTGTTACAACATAAAGTATTTATACTTTATATAAATTTAACCTTAATTGACCTATTTACAGACAGAAAACAACAATTATAAAACTATAATAAAACGATTTAAATGCTTCATTATGGGTTCATGCTTTCATATGAGATTATTATAGCTTTTAATAGAATTGGAAATTTTTTTCCATTATCTTTGTTTGCAATTACTATTTTTAATAAGACAGTATTTAAGTATTTAATACTCATAATTCCTTTAAGAATCTTTATTATTTTATTAACATGAAATTTAATTTATATTTGGAACATCAATTGATCGAAATGTAAACTTTAAAGCTATATTTCTTAAATATCAGACCATATATTATTTGAGAATTATATAAACATTTGCACATAAAAGTATGTATACTTAGTACTTATGAATATAAAACAGGGTTATTCAAAATTTTGCTTATTAAGGCTCCCGTTTACCGGCCATTTTGATTTCGTGAATGTAATGTTAATCCTATGGAATTTCTACTACCGTTCTCAAAACCTTATCATTTGAATGCAGAAATGTGCGTCTGAAGGAACGGAAAATGATGAAGATTTCTACAGAGTATCATTTCCTCTGAGTTTTGAAAATATTTTAGAATGTTTTCTTAATGACCGGAAATTCCACAGATGAATGATTGAAGTAAAGGTAAAAATATTTTTAAAAATGCAATTCCATGGAAACCTTCATTTTCTTTTGCTCTTCCGGATGAATTTTTTTTTTGCATTTAAATAGAGAAAATAGTCTAGGTTTGAAGACGTTGTAGAAATTCCATAGGATTAACTTTACATTCTTGAAATCAAAATGGCCGCTAGATAGGAGCCCTAAGTTGAAAAATAAAATCAGACTTTCAGAAGTGAAGAAAATTTTTCAGGAACGTAATGAAAATACCGACTCGAAACGTTTGATATTCCTTAACATAGTGTTCAATGCGGGAATGATAAACAAGAAACAGATACATATTTCAACAAAGCTTTTACGACACTTCAGTCGTTTCTCATAAAAACTTTGTTGGATTATTCGTGATTTTTCTTCTCTAACCTCGAGGACTTTACGGTAAATTGAATTGCATAAAATTACAATTTTTCCCTATTCAAATGAAACATGATAAAGAATGAAAATGAATGATGAAATAAAATGTGATTTGGCAAAAAAGAAGAAGAAAAGAAATAAAGTGAGCTGAATTAGAGATAATGATATATAAGTGAATTAGCATTAATAGGAAACAGAAGGGAGGTAGAGGTTAACGACAGGCTGATAGATATTCTTAGTGGATTGAAGCATCATAATTAATCTTTTGGATTGAAATGACTCCTTTTTAAAGTACTAATATACGAATCAGCTGTTATCAAGAAGTGTTTAAATAAGAACGAGTGATTTGTCAATAATGTCATATATAATCAAATGTGACAATAGATTGATATTCAGCTACTACAGAAGTCCAAATTGAAAGAATTTGTATTTGTGAAACACACACACACACGCGCGCGCGCAGAAAATCATTCTAATATTCAGATATGTTTCTTGAATCGTTTAAGCTGTTTTGTTCTTAAATTACACGTGGGTTACGTTCTTACCTTTGATTACATGATGAGGCCATCTTCTCAGTTCAATCTCACTTTCCAAAATCAACGCTGCCCCGTATGACTACATTTTAGAGATAACTCTTTTTAAAGGTGAATTTGAACTGCTATCTTTTGGTCTGCAAACATATGCTTTAACCAACTGATAAAAAAAAAAAAAAAAAAAAAAAGGTTACAAACCAGTTAGTAGGCTCATCTATTTTTCTGTAATAGCTAGTTTCAACTCGATGGAAAGGAGCTTCCACATTGAGGCTAGTGAAAGTGAGTTATCTTACCAACATTCATATATATGAATAATTTTCTTTTTTACACATTTTGACAAAATATCGCTTAAATTTTGTGGCATTACACTGCTAAAAAATTCAATTTATAAAAAAGTCCTCTCGTCACACGTCATCATGAATTCAAAGACGGAAATTGATTGTTTTCCGCAAAATCTAATTATTTACTTGAAATGTAATGCTGTGTAAAAAGGTCCCAGAGCTTAAAAAAGAAGTATTTTTTCCTCTGCTCTTTACCTGCAAAATTAAATTGTCCATTTGCGGGCGCGAAGAGCAGACACTCCAACTGATCTAGACAAGAATTTTCATCTGGACAGTTGGTAATAACTTTTATCCCTAAATTGTTTTATCCTGTCATTGCTTATTTTGAATCAAGGAATATTTTTTGATTTTGATTGATTTTTGGACTTAAAAGCAACACGAGGGGGAAAATCGTCAGACTTCGCAATTTTAAACATCGGTCAAGTGACGAGGATAACACCTGAGTTGGCGCTGACCTTTCCGAACTTCCACAGTACGCCAAGGGGAGGACTTGGACTTTCGATAAATTTAACATGCATCAACCCAATCACACGTTGAACATATGTATAAAATGCCTTTTTAAAAAGTCGTATCGTCATTTGAAATTTTTTAATAGAGATAGACTCAGATTTTGCATCTGAATTTTTTTTTTTGCATCTGCAATGGTTTAAAATATAATTCAATCTAAGCCAGAGGGGAAGGGCTTCCGGAACCAACTGATAATTTTTTTGAATGAATTCGATATTTCAAATCAAAATCTTACAGATTAATTTCAATAAGTAAATTTTTATCAATCTTTAATTTGACAATAGAATAATATTATTTGATTGTCTTTACTGTGAGCTTCAGTCAAAAGTTTTAATAAGGCAAAAATGACGTCTTTATTATGATGCGGAGTCTTTTAACATAATAGACGCTTTTGTGATTTGATTACTTTATAGTGTACTTCAGTTTCTTTAATTAAGATATTTTGCCGCTTTAGGGTGATTAGTATGACGAAATTTAAAGTTTGAAATACGCGTTTGTGAGATTATTTTAAACGAACGATGTAAACTTTTAGAAATATGAAATTGAAGTTCTTTAATTTGAGCTTTATTAAATAAAGAGTAAATTAACAGGACTTTGTTAGATGTTGAAAAATTTAATTTATTTCCCCTTGTATTCTTTCTATTCTTTCCCTTCTATTCGAAACAATAATTCTGAGTTGAAATGTGAAATCGAAATTAAGTTTACACAAATACGTATATTAAAATCAAAACTAGGTAATCTTGATTTCTAATAGCTTTAACTCTTTAAAATAATTTGTGGCCAAGGTAGATTAGCGGTAATGGTCGCGGACTCGAAGCAATCGAGTCGGGGGGGGGGAACCTTGAGGCTTATTTAGACCCACCGTGCTGTCCCTCCTCCACAAAAACTATACAAAAATATACAAATGGAATTAAATTATTATTTAATTTCTGTTGAAAGACAATTTTGATACATTTAAATCTTCTGGTCGTGATATAACATTTGTTAATATGACGTATAGAGAGAACATTTCATTCTCTCAAGTACACTTAATAATTTACTTAGTTTGAATTTAAGAGTTGACAATACTGTGTGGAAATTCATTAATTGAACAAAACACCAAAAGGTTAAATGTCTCGTACTTAAAAATAAGAAAAATAGAAATTGGTTTCATATACGGAATTTTCCTGATGATAAAATTCTTTGAGATACGACAAGCATTCAGAATTAATTAAACTCAACCGAGAAGAAAAAAAAATATATAATAAAAAGTAAGACGTGCATAGGACAGGATAAGGATGCCACATTAATTTCGCATTTGATTTTCTGGGGAGACAACACGATATTTCTTCACATTTAAATCTCCCCCCTTCGTGCAAGGTGAAGAGTGTAAAGTTTTAATTTTTGACAGTTCTCTTTAATCTTTTCTTCTAGCATATGCTATTAAAGCAGTTTTATCAGTGAAAAGTGTCGGATTTCAAAGAAGTAGAAAATTTGGCTTTTTTTTATACGGAAGACGTTTTCGCGTCTTTTTTTTCGAGTTTGAAGTTGTATTACTTTTAATAAAATGTGAATCTATACGAATAATTTGATGAGCAATTTAAATTTAAATGAAAATGTATACCTACATTTTAAATTTACTTTTTTTTTTATTTCCAGGAGATATGTAAGAAATATATTGTAGGTTTTTGAGTATATACACTGCTGGCCATTGAAATTGCAACACCTGGAAGGAATGATATGAGAAACACATGAAAAGAAGAAGAGGTAATTCCTTGTAAATGAGTGGAATTTATAAACGTTACATTTCATTTCCTTTCTTTATTCTGTTTATTTCTCCCATTTATTTATAATTTTTTACAGGCTTAATTCTGTATTTTTGCACATTAAATGGTTTATTTTTGTGATTTTTTTTTGTTTTTTCATCCAATTAGATTCCCTTTCTTATTAGTTTGGTTTTATAACTTAATAATTTTCTATACTTTAAAAATATGTTAATTTTTTTCAATTATCTAAAAATTCTATACGTAAGTAATCTAATAATTTTAACGAATACTATCTCTTTCTCTCTCTTCTCTCTCTCTCTCTCTCTCTCTCTCTATATATATATATATATATATATATATATGTGTGTGTAGAATCCTAGTTACAGAAATGGGGTACATGGCTCGTTTTAAAGATGTCTAGGGACTTTCTGGATTCACTAACAAAGCGGATTTTTAGAAGATGACATTTAATTAAACCATATATTATTGTACAGTATTTACTAAGTTAAAATAGAATTATTGATTATAAATGTTAAAGAGCTATCAGACTCTTTTTCTCTGTTGGTCGCACTCTTCCATCTAGCTTGCTCTCGCCGTGCTTGCGCTTTTGACCAAAAGAACAAATGACGCCATCTAGTGTTGGAAGGCGTCTCAAAATGTAAAAATCCTACATATATATACATACGTATATATACACTGCTGACCATTAAATTGCAACACCATGAAGGAATGATCTGATGAAAGTGAAAATCACAGAAAAGTATGAAGAGGTTAGGGTACGCTAATGATTTGTATTTCAGCACATTTAGAAGACGCAGAAGGGAGAAACAACATTTGAAGCACTGCATAGAAGAAAAGTTGTGTAGTTGATTTCTCATTCGGAAAGTGCAGTGAAAAGTCGGAGTTTGATCAGAATATCGTGTTATACCTCTAATAAGAAGAGGAAATGCTTACCAGCAAGTGTCGGAATTCTATTGAGGCAGGATCGTTGTTTATCGAGAATGTGAATTATCGTTCCGTGATTATCGTCAATGGCATTGATCGAAATCAAACCGCTGCCATGCGAATATGGAATTAATGGGTTTTTGAGGGCCATACTGAACGGTATGCAGGATCTCCGCTCACTCCCCTGATTAACGCTCGAGAGGACAGACATATTGTGAGGTCGAACATGCAAAACCGTACAATCACATCACGAATCGTTATTCAGGAAATGGGCATGTTTGCAGCACGCCCAATATCTGTTCATACGGTGCGATGACGTTTGCAGCAGCGTGGACTGTCAGACCGGCGACTTTGGCTTTCCTTGAAAATGAAGCATAGAGAGAAACAGTGTCTCTAGTACGCCAAATACCTAAGCTGTCTATAGGAGTGGCACAATATCACTTTTTCATTCGAGTTACAGTTCTGCATGCAGTATTTGGATGGCCGTATACGTGTCTGGTGGTTCCGAGGAGACCATTCGTCATCTGCTTGTATTGAATATCGTCATAGAAGCTCTGCATAGATTGTGATGGTTTGGGAAACCATTGGGTACACTATAAGGTAATCTTTTGTTCGGATTTATGGTAATTTGAAAGCAGATTGGTAATTTCTGACATCTTACGTCCAGTAGTTGTGCCCTATTTTCGAGTCCTGCCAAATGCCGTCTTCCAACAAGATTATGCAAGACCACATGTTGTATCTGATGTTCTGACCTTCCTCCATACACAGAGTGTTCTATTGTTACCCTGGCCTACACGATCTCCAGATCTGTTACCCATTGAAAACATCTGACCATGAGTTGCTGAGAGACTGGCTTACCCCCCTCCAGCTAATACGGTTGATGAAGTGCGGCATGGACTTAAAGTAACGTGGAATGAGTAGTCCATTTCTGTCATCCAAGAGCAGTTCGACTCAATGCTTGACCGGTTAAGGGTCGTTTTAGCTGCTATAGGTGGAAGCTTTTTCTACAGATTTCGCTCCCCTGTAAATCCCAAAACTTCTTGCAAATTTAATAATTTTATCTTCATACCATACTGTTCACGTACAGTAAATATCTTTTTTGTTTACTTTCCTTCATGGTGTTGCAATTTTCAAGGTCAGCAGTGTAGATGCACAAAATCATTGTGACAAAATATTTCTTTTATGAGTTACATTATTTTGACATTTAATATTGACCAGAGCGACATGACTATGAAAGTGATATGCCTGTTAATAAGATTATTTCGTAAGAGTTCGTATTTTTAGTTAAGTGTATTCGAAGTATTTTAATGTAACCATACATTATTATGAATATTATTTTAGATGTTAAACAATTATGTATTACTTTTTATTAATAATATGATGAAGTAGCTTTTCTTGGCACGGAGGAAATCAAAAGCTCAATAATCCAGCTAGAAAACAAAATATTTTTGTGACGTACTATACTGTCCCAAAATACCTAATATGTATCAATAATATGTAAGCCATAAACTTTTTTTAATGAATTGGATAACAATTTATTGAAAGTAAAAGTTTTGTAATGTTGATTTGGAATTCAATATATTTTAATTTTGACATTTCGATGACATATATTTTAAACAGTTGAATCAGTCTTGAGCTTTAAATTTAAAATTATTTCTATTTTAGTATATTTCATTTGGAGAAAATTATTCGAAAAAGTCCTTTTTAAATTTTATGAATGATTTTATAAATGGCTTTAAACGGATCTTTTTAAAATATTTTTAAACCAGTATTAATTTGCTAAATTATTTTTAAAAATTCAAATGCTTAGACTTTGAGAAAACCACGAAAGGAACTTTAACGCATCGAAACTTGATTTTATGCAGAGTAATAGTAATTTTAAGACAAAGCATACATTTTTTTTATCTGAGAAGATATAGAGATAAATAATACGAAAACTTCTAATAATAATTAATTATAAAAGTTTTTAGAAGCGTTAAAGGTTTTGGAAAAATCTTCAAATTTTGAAGAGAAAAATTGTAGCTTATAAAAACAATCACTCGTGCTTTTGATTGAAAATACGACTAATTATAAAATATGACATTGAGCTTAAAAAAGGAAAATTCAGTAAGGCTTTTATCATAAAAATTAAATTTATCGTTCACTAAGAAATAAAAATTTGACAATTCTTATTATGAATGGAATCAATAATGCGATAGAATGACATTGAATTAATAAAAAAAAAAGATAAGAACTAAATGATACATTAATTATGTAAAATTTAGCAATTTATCCTAATTTAAAAAAAATTGCTACAGTTTTAATTATCATTCGAATGAAATAAAATGTAAAAAAAATAATAAACAGTCAAACAAATAAAGGTAAGAATGATTCTTAAAAGATGTATGTCTTTAAGAATATATTTTAACATATGATGTTTTTGTAAACAGAAATAAATACAAAAATGTATTTTACAGACTAAAATAAAATGTAAAATAACCTTTATTAAAAAGAATTTAATACAAATTCGTGGCAATGATCATTAATCATAAGTATAGAGTTAATGAAAGGTTAGATACAAATGTGTTGTCCATTAAAAACTTTCAAAAAAAGAATCAGCTATCGTATTAAAACTAAACAAATCCATATTCAAAATGTAGTGCATGAATAGTTACATATAAAGTAATAAAAATGGATCCATAGGACCACTTCTAAGCACGAAGTGCTATTCAGTTCATAAAAATCCGTCACAAATAAGTAATAAATAGATAATAATAAAAAAATAACTCATGCAACCTTAAATTGAAGGAGAAATTACAACATTAACTAAAGTAAAAAAAAAATGTTTAAGTGAATAAATCAGACCAATTTAGATTAAAAATCTCAAAACCACCACACACATAGGCATGCTAGAAATGTACATGTTATTGAAAACGAACACAATCCCAAGAAAAGTAGCACAAACAGAATATAACAAGTGGTGGTTTTCACTAAGGAACTTAAAATCATTACTTCTAACCTGGGAAAAATGGCCAAAAATTGATAATTAAATGAAAGATATCCACTAATAAAATAAATGATTTAAATCCATTTACAAAAAAATAATTGTTGTAATAAATTCAAAAGATATATTATTAAGAAATCTGAAGAGTTTCTTTAAAACTTCTTTCTTTTCGGAGAAAATATGTATACATTTTTACGACTGTCGATCTTGACACAACCGGTATAAAATGATCCGTAGGGAAAGCTAGGATTTCCCGGAAAGGGAAAGCTAATCCAAAAATTTGAAAGTACTAATTATTATTATGCAATTCAAAAATTTTTTTCTTTAGGGGATTGAATAAAAATTTATTGAATAGAATTTTACAGTTTTTTGTTTAAAATTGTAAATTATTTTGATTTGGAAGTGAACACATTTTTGTTAACAATTTCGGATTTATTTTTAAAATAGTTGAAATTAAGAATATCGAGTTTAATTTAGTAAAGTTGTTGTTGAAAAAAGTTATTCGAAAGAGCCAATTTAATTTTCATGAATGGTAAGATGAATAAAAATTAAAAAAGCCAATTTCTTGCGCATTTCTAAAAATGATATCGATTAACTAAATTTTTAAGAATAAAAATTATTATATTTTTAGAAACCTGAATCATTGACAAATGATTTCATGAAGCGAAACAGTTATATTTAAGTGAAATATAATTTTTCTTCATTTGAACATATAGAAATAATCAAAATAACAATTTCTAAATATCGATAAGTATACAACATTTTTAACAACATATTTTTTTCAAAATTTTCTATTTTTTTTTCAAAAGAAGTTATAGAGCTTATGAAATTACAGTCAATGAAGTTTTTGAGTGAATCTGAAACTCTTTATGAAATGTAATATTGATCTTTTCCAAAGTTTAAATTCTGTAATATTTATTACAAAAATTTTATGTTATATGGAATGAGAGAATAACATTTGGCAATTGTATAATAAAGAATCAAATAAGCAAATAGGAAAAAGCAATGCATTAAATAAATAAAAACTTAATATATTTATTACATAATATCTTATAACTGAAGGTAACAATATTTAAAAAGATAAAAAGAGCTGCAATTCTGATTATCATTCGAATTACATAGAATATAAGTATAATAAAGACAACCACCCAGGTAAAGGTAATAATAAATTTTAGAAGATAAATATAAGGTTTTTATAAAAAGAACCAAACTCTACCATATATTAAAAATAAATATTTTTAATACAAGCTCACGTCCAGAACGATGCTAAAAAACATGATGTAACTAAATACGATGATCTTCATACAGTTAGAATTGAAAAAATTCTTAATATACCTAGCAACCATGAAACGATTTTAATGAGGGTCATTATCTACGCAGTGTAAAGTAGCCTTTACAAAAATTTAAAATACTTTTTTTTCGAGATAAGGACATACCTTCTATAAAAATGTTTAAAATAATTTTCAGCAGAGAGCTGTAAAGTTGACTTTTTATAACATTAAGCATATAATGGATAGTCTGGCTCCGTTATTCAGGATCCAAAGAACTTAAAAACTAAGGCGGATAATTAACTGCTTTCTTTAAGTCACAATTCTGGATGCTTAAAGTTTTCCCTAAAATTGTGATGAAAATTGATTACTGTGTTTTGTGGTGCAAGGATACATCTTTTGCAGAGCTGTATATGAATTTGAACTTTTTTTTTTTTAAAGTTTGGGAACACAGCTGGGCAAATTTCTTCTACCGGTATATTGGCCCTTTTTGCGACATTTTTCATGATTCCATTATATTGTTCTTGCAGAAATTTTAATCCTTCGGTGTTTAACAAAAGGTAAACAGATCACACAAAATTCGTTGCCGAGATTAAAATGCATCTTTTGAAAGAATATTTTTTGCGATGGATCATTCGATAAGGATTCTTAATTTTGCTACAAAGAAAAAAACAAATGAATAAATATAACAATAAATTAATATTATAAT
This sequence comes from Nephila pilipes, assembly GCA_019974015.1. Lineage (NCBI taxonomy): Eukaryota > Metazoa > Arthropoda > Arachnida > Araneae > Nephilidae > Nephila > Nephila pilipes. The sequence goes on from BMAW01061153.1 coordinate 1,117,895, forward strand.
ATTTTATTTAATTTATTAATGTTAATTATAAATATTAATTATAGTTTATAAATATTAATTAAGTTTATAATAAAACAGACCATGATATTGTGTTACGTAATATATGCCATCTTAATGATCTGTAACAGGTCAATTGAAAAATCAACGGCCTACCATAGAAAACACATTTTTTTGGCAAAATTAGTTTTTTTTTTATTCAACATAATTCCCTTCAAGGGTGATACACTGATTATAGCGACCCTCCAACTTTTCGATACCATTTTTATAATACGATTTGTCCTTTGCTTTAAAATAGGCCTCATTTTTTTGGCAAAATTAGCTTTTTTTATTCAACCCTTTCAAGGGTGATACACTGATTATAGCGACCCTCCAACTTTTCGATACCATTTTTGTAGTACGATTTGTCCTTTGCTTCAAAACAGGCCTCAGTTACGGCGATCACCTCTTCATTCGACGAAAATTTCTTCCCAGCGAGCATTCTTTTGAGATCTGAGAACAGGAAATAGCCGCTGGAGGCCAGATCTGGAGAATACAGTGGATGAGGAAGCAATTCGAAGCCCAATTCGCGAATTTTTGCCATCGTTTTCACTGACTTGTGACACGGTGCATTGTCTTGGTGAAGCAGCACTTTCTTTTTCTTCAAATGCGGCCGTTTTTCAGCGATTTCGTCCTTCAAACGGTCCAATAACGCTGTGTAATAATCGCTGTTGATGGTCCTTCCTTTTTCAAGGTAGTCAATGAAAATTATCCCATGCGCATCCCAAAATACAGACGCCATAACCTTGCCAGCCGACTGTTGCATTTTCCCACGCTTTGGAGTGGGTTCATCGTGTGCAGTCCACTCGGATGACTGTCGATTGGACTTCGCAGTGAAATGATGGAGCCATGTTTCATCCATTGTCACATATCGACGCAAAAACTCGGGTTTATTACGCTTGATCCTCTTCAAACACTGTTCCGAATCATTAACTCGTCGTTGTTTTTGGTCAAAAGTGAGCTCGCGCGGCACCGACTTTGCACAGAGCTTTTTCATACCCAAATATTCGTGAATGATATGATGCACACGTTCAGTTGATATCTTTAGAGTGTCTGCTATTTTATTCAATTTCAATTGACGGTCATTCAAAATCATTTTGTGGATTTTTTTAATGTTTTCGTCGGTAACAACCTCTTTTGGGCGTCCACTGCATTCACCGTCTTCGGTGCTCATTTCACCACGTCTAAACTTAGCATACCAATCCTTGATGGTTGATTTCCCTGGGGCAGTGTCCGGAAACTCGGCATTAAGCCAAGTGTTTTCTTCAACTGTATTTTTTCCCTTCAAAAAGCAATATTTTATCAACACGCGAAATTCCTTTTCATCCATTTTTTTCACAATAACAAAAGTTGCTTCACTCAAAATTCTAATGATCCGACAGCTGTCAAATTTATACATGCATCTTTTGAGGGTTAGTGTTAACTAAAAACATATGGATTTACTAGTCGCGCCATCTATGTGTCAGGCTGGGGATTTTTCAATTGACCTGTTATAGAAGAAATCTGTGCTTTATTTCTCACTTTAACAATTTTAAAGGAATGTAGTCTTTTGGTCTCTAGTAACGCCCTTTGGGTCAATTTTCGCTTTTATGAAACACACACACACACACACACACACACACACACACACTACTATTAATAAGCCCAAAATCAATTATTTAAATTTAAAAACGAAAAAGAAGAAAGAAAATATAACAAATAAGTTATTGTAGATTATGAGAAAAAATTCCTAATAAGTTACTTAACTTGTTCAAGTTTGTGAAACAAAAACAAGCAAAGTTCTCTTGTATAAAGAATTTTAGAAAATTATTTGGTTTATATACTTTTCAAGCATGGTATTTATATTATTCTCTACATTCAGAAAGAATCAGAATTTATGAAATATACCTTATTTAAAGAAATTATGTTACAGAATATTCAGAATCAGATATATTTTTCAATCTAATTTATAGACATCAAACTGCACAACAAATTGAGTGCATAACTCATTTTTAAAAATTAAATTAGACTAATCTTATACATTTCTTTAGATAAAACATAACATAGTATGAATTTTTGGTGAATTAAAAATACGTAAAGCATTGAAATGAGGTTTCTAAATTTGTCTTTGTCAAACTGCAAGAAATTTTGGAAACATTGATAATTTAAATCTGTGATCACTTTAACGGTTAAATGATGTCAATGGAGAATATGTCTTAAGTAAACTATGAGCACATAATTGTTTTTAAGTAGATTGAATAAGTTTTAGAAGAGTATACACGGAAAGGAAAGCGAGAACCGGAACCAATATCATAATTGCATCACATCCTATACATTACTTTTCTGATATTTTTTCCTATATGAAATCACCGAGTCAAAATACCTTTTTTAACGTGATAAGTTCGTATTTTTTATCTGAGAAAGTACGATTAGTAACAAAGACACGAATAAAACCCAGACGCATTTTTAATTATGACTCAAAACAGTATTTTATCTCTTTCATTTATAAAAAAATTCCTTTATAATGTTTCATTATTGATAAAGTTTAGACATTCTTTTATCAATTTATAAATCAAAAAAAAAAAAAAAAAAAAAAAAAAAAAAACCATTAAATTAAAAAAAAGTCATTATTTCTCCTTTATGTTTTCTACTTTTAAAAGTAACATTATGAAACCAATTCATGTGATTTTATATCATTAACACTTATTTGTTGTTTTAGTTACATTTATATCAGGTTTTAATAAATCGTTATAAAAATGATGAATTAAAAAAATTAATGTGATAAATTATTAATTTGATCATTGAAAATGTAAAAAAAAAGTTAAGATGATTTTGTTTGTAATAATAATGTAAAGGAATGCGCCTTTTAAATGAACAAAAAAAGATTTGTTATTCTTCTTAAATCGCTTCACTAAATACCAAAGCGTTTGGTTTTTATAAAATGAATTGAATAGAATGATTTACAAACATTATTTCTAACAATGCTTGTAAAGGGAGAAATTACTTCCAAAAAAGGGCATATCACATCTCACGAATTAATTTTTCTGTGATCTTTTGCTTTTTAAAAACTATTTTTGTCATCTTCATCTAATGAAATAATGTATTAATTATGGAACTATGAATAGAATTTCAGCTTATGAGTATCACATTTCTTGTTAAAGAAAATCTTTGACGCCCTTTTTTTAAAAAAAGATACACTTGTTTCCACATCAGAAATTTATGCACATTTTGTTATTAAATGATAAAATTTTAATAAGGAAAGTACATTTATTGATGTATTTTAAAAAGGAAATTTTAATTTTTACGTTGTGTAAATCATATTTCTTTTCGATTTTAAATATCTTTTTAATCTAAAGTGAAAGCATATTAAGGAAAATTTTTGTCCTCAGCCACATATATATATTCTTGTCATAATTAATTATAAGCTTAGAAGTTCACTTATCTTTTGAAAAAAAATTCCAGATAAAGGAAAGAAACAAAACTATTACGTAAATTTTTTTGTTCTATTCTTCTTTAAAAATATGTTATTGATTTTAAATACCCTTTGAAAAATGTCACTTGTATTACTCTGTTTTATTTTTCTCCCCAATAAGTACAGATATTTTAATAAGAATTTCAAAAGTACATTTTACTCGTAGTTTATGATATCTGAAATCCAAAATCATACGAGAGAGCTATTTATGAAGACAGGATTTCCATATAAAGTTCATTTTTCATAGAAAACATCATTTAATTAATATTAATTCGAAAATAAATGAATATACTACTTCATATGTAATAAACGTTAGAGATTACGAGCTAATATTATAGACATCCTTATTGAAAATAGAATTAAATTGATTATTACATTTGCTCAGGATGAGTGAAATGTTGATATAGCAACAAAGAGAGAGACTTTCTGGGGGCTGGTCAGGGCTGGTTTCTTATGGATTTTAACTGAATTATAACTCTTCACAATGAAAATTTCAAAATTGGAACATATTAAATTTTTATTTTTAGAAAACTTAATTGCTTTTAATTTTATTCTATTTGTTCAATAAAATTACTATAGGTTTTTAGAAGGCAATTATACTTGCTTCACTAAATCGATTTCAAATAAAAGCCCAAATATCAAATAATGAAAACAAAATTTTTAAAGAAAATATTTTATTGTCATCGGTGTTTCATTAAATGAAAAAAAAAAACAAAAAACATAATACTAAAATGAAATAACTTATTTTGCAAGTAAATGTGCTCTTAAAAATAATACTGAATGATTTGTTAAGAAAAGATATGAGTAAGTATCTGAAAATCTCCTTCAAACTACGTAAATGTTAATTAACTTGCTAATCTACAAGGAAGTAAAGTTTTAATTATTAATGATAAATAACTGATAAATCTGCAACTAAAATCTATTTTGCATATTAATTGATTATTATGTACTTAAAGTTAATGACTTTAATTTGTTTGATTCCAAGATTCTGTACATTAAATCTACAGTATGGAGAAGATAAAATAATGGAATCTACAGTAATCTACAGTATATCTACAGTATGGAGAAGATAAAAGTTGAAAATTAAATGAGTCTAATATGTCTGTCTTTGAAAGGAGAAAAACTCTGGGAAAAATGTATTTCTCTAGATGGTGACTATGTAGAGAAGTCTCAAGAATAATAAATAAAAATTTAAAAAGTTTTGTGCAAAGTTTTGAAAAGAACAGATTTAGCCATCTGAGGTGCGCTTTTTTATAGTTATTATTAAATTACTCAGTTAAATATAAGAATTAAAGTGAAATATAAAATATCGAGAAATGGACAATAGTAAACTTTTCCGATATTAAAATTAAAGGAAACTACAAATTATTAAATTTAATATTATTTCAGCTACATGCAATTAAAATAAAAGCAAACGATAAATTATTAAATTGAATAAATTTAAGATAAATGTAATTAAAATTGAAGCAAAGATATAAAATTGAAAAATGATCTGGTACTCCAAAAAAGATCCATCTAAAACAATAACCCCTTAAGGGGCTAAAAAAAGGGCTGCCTCATAGCTGCCTTAAAATTCTGAATAGTGTAAATTATTTTCAGTCATACCTTGATTTCAGTTTACATATATTTTAGGTAATATATAAATCGATAAGTAAAAAAAAATACTTAATTTTTATATTTACTTCACTTCAATCCAATAAAAATTTTTAGGATATTTACTACGACATTTTTTCGAAAATTGAGTTCATTAATGGTGAGAGCAGATATCAGACATATATTGCACATATTATATTTCAATCCAATAAAAAATTCAACAGAAATGTATTATGACGTATTTTTGAAAATTAAGCTCATTACTGGTAATTTGCGGACATAAAACATAAACACAAAAACAAGGTAAATTTTTGAAAAGTGGGCAGGTACGATAGTTTTAGGTTAACTAAAACAATAACCCCTTGGGTGGCTAAAAATTAAATTAAGCTTCAGTCTCAATTACTTTTTAGTAATAATTAAAGCTTTATATATTCCGGGTAGTAATTAAAAACTTACGATACTGCGGTTACTTCTATCTACGCCTTCTCGAAACCAACAAATCAATATTAACAGCTGCAATTTGTAAGAATATATACGTAAGTATCAATAAATATGCAGAATTAATTTTATTCAAATATCTTAGGTATTCCTTAAAATAATTAAAACTTTACGAAACCCGTTCGTAAAACGAAGTTTCAAGAAAAGGTAAACTTTTTTATATTTTTTAACATATTTTAAGTACAGAATGTCTACCCATTTATTTACTTCTGATTAATTTATTCGGAGTTTAAAAGTATATAAACTGCATGAGAAAGTTTTCTTTATAATTTCTTTTGATTATGTACTTTAGTGTTACCTGTCATGATATAAAAATTATTACATATGATGATGTAAAGAATTCTAGATGATTTTCATATTATTTAAACTATAATGTCTTATCATGAAGCTGTGAAAAATTATGTAACATTTTAGGTTTATTATTCGGGGGGGGCCGGAAATTTAATCATTTAAAATGCGCTTACAGACGAAAAAAATCAACTCAATAGCAACTCCACTTACTAAGAAGAATGGACCTGAAGTGTTGATAAAGGGTATATTCATCTTGTTTTACAATGTTTTTAAAAATATCATTTATTTCTTGTAATATTCCCAGATTTCCAGATTAATTTCAAAACACCAAAGAGACTAGTGTTTTAGTATACCGCAAAATAACATAGCTGACCACCCTTCAAAATTTTGTCATGTTTTTGCGTATATGTTCGATACCTGCTTTCACCAGTAATGAATTTAATTTTCAAAAATCTGACAATAAATTTCTTTAAAGCTTTATATTGGATTCGAAAAAAATGTATAAAAATTGAGTATATCATTAACTTATTGATTGGTGTATTATCTTAATTCATATGTAATGAGGAATAAAGAAATGCTTATGAAAAAGAATAAAATTCATCAGAATTTCAAGACAGTTGTGAGGCAGCCATTTTTCTTTGCTTCAAGAATTTCGAAACATCTCTTTTCAATTTGGTACATCCTTCTTGGAATATTTTGGGATAAAATGATTTTGAAACTGATTTGTTATTATTAGCCAACAAAGAAAATTTCTAATATAACGTGATATATAATAAATTAAATTAAAAAAAGTTCTATATAAAGTGTTTTAGAGAAATATTTCCTTTGGAGGTGAAATGGTTTTTGGAACGCATTGCATAGAACAGTTTCTTTTCTGTTTATTTTGAGAAAAAAAAATCATATCCTATAATCATTTTTCGAAATTAAATAATTTAAAATGAGCTTACATACGGATCAAAATAACTCAATAACAACTTTTTTTTACTCTGGGAGAGTGCCTCATCTGTTGATAAAGGGATAATGTTGTTTTAAAAAATGTCAATATCAATTATGTATTCTTCATATTTCATACAATATTCCTACAATTTCAGATTAATTCTAGGCGTCCAAGACGTATGCCTTGTTCAACGTACTTTGAACTGGGGAAGATAATATTTTTTTTAATGTATTTCATATCTGGATTATTGGCAAAACGATTATTTTTTTATTGTACTTTATTTCTTTAGAACTCATGCTGTAGATTGGATTGCCATTTTAGATGGATGTGTATCTGTAGTTGAGCTTTTAAATACTTATTTTAATCTAAAAGGAAATGCATTTTAGAGTAACTTTAAAAAATGCAAAAAAATATTTTTTAAATAATCATAAATGTCAGAATTGTTGTCATGAGAAAGAAGGAAAATAAACAGATATTTATTTCCGACAGGAGGAAAACTGAAACTAAGATTAAATGTTTAAATGAAGTTCACCCTCTGCACTGACAAAACCATAAATTTTTTTAAACGAAAGCTCCTCTCCCTTCCTCCCCTTTAAAAAGAAAATTTCGATAAGATCAGAACTTTTTTTCCAGTTTTTTGCTTCATCGAAAATCAATACCAACTCACACACCGCGAAAGTGAATTTTAATTTTCTGGAAGTTCTTTCTGATTAAAGGAAGTTTTTTTTTTATTTTTCGCTTTTTATTTCTATTTTTTGTTAGTTGGAAGAAATGGGAGTTTAAGAAGAAAAAAAAGAATTTTTTTTTTCTGTCAGTTTTTATATCTTGAAACTTTTATTATTGAAAAGGGGATGATACTTTGAAAAACTACTACGGGTATCATTTCAATTTTTTATAAAGAAAATATTGGCCCCTGATTAAAACTGATATTTCACTACTTAATTTGAGCGTAGCATATTTCATTTCATTTCGATGCATTTTGTTTTTTTTCCTCAGTTCTAATATTTACTCCAATATAAGTAATAGATTAACCAGAAGCAAGAATGACATTAGATCGACACAATCGAATGAATTTAAATGTTTCTTCAGAGATGATCGAGTTGAGCGCATTACACTTGCAATTGCAGTTTCTGACATAAGGCAATGTATTAGAATATTAAAAGTGAATCAATGCATCAATTATCCTTCGAAAAACATACATAATTATAAAGTAATAAATTTTCTATGAAAACAAGCAATTTTTTTTCTATCATTTAATGCAGTATATCTCAGGGAATCTCTTTTAGCAGATACGTTCTACTCAAAAAGTATAATTATATTTTCCATTTTTATCACTCTGTTAATTATATTTTCCATTTGTATCACTATGTTAAAATAATTAATCTGATAAAACCTAAATTTTATCACTCTGTCATAAGCGTTTTCAAACATATCATAAAACGATTATGTTCTCACTATTACAACGTTACTTTTATTGAAAACATACTTTATAATACGAATACTCGTACTAATGTATAGAACACAATGACCAAATCATATCTTTTATCTCCCGACCTCTCTACTCCCTACTGATACACTATTACTATCACAAATCAGTTGTTCAACTGTGCTAACTATCTTTTCAATGAAATAAATGTGGAGACTATTCTAACCTGAACAAGACATGTACAATTTTACCTATAATTTATTTTAATCATATTTTACCAGCAGGCATTGGTTAAAGATTCTGTTTATCCGCCATTTTGATTTCGTGAACGTAATGTTAATTTTATGAGATTTCTGCTACCGTTCATCAAATCTATCACAAATCTATTTGAAAATTTTATCTATTTGAATGCAAAAAAAGTGTATCTGAAAAAATAAAAAATAATGAAAGTTGCTTCGGAATTATATTTCCCACCCAAGTTTTAAAAATACTTTAGAATGTTTTTTAAAGACCTGAAAACCAGCAAACGAATCATTAAAATAGGTGTAAAATATGTTTAAGATTCAGACGAAAAATTCAATTCCATAAAAACCTTTATTATTTTTTGCTCTTTAGGATGCATTTTTTTTGCATTCAAATAAATGAAATAGAATAGATTTGAAAATGGTCGCAAAAATCCCATAGGATTAACGTTACGTTCATGAAATCAAAATGGCCAGTAGACGGGAGCCTTAATCAACGTCTAAAATTAAATGAACGGTTGAATGCCAAAAAGATATATATGAAGAAAAATTACTATTTTACGCGATTTATAATATACAAGAGCTCATGTGTTACCTAATAAGGGCAAATCAATATTAAAATAATTTAAACCTAAAACTTTCCAAGAAGAAAGTTAAATTAAAAAGTAGTGCGAAAATTTTGAAACAAAAATGGCTGCCTTACACAACAGGCTTAAAATTCTGAATAGTTTCATTCATCCTCATTTCTGATTACGTATGACTTAAGGCTTTCGTCTACTGGTCATTTTGATTTCAAAGACATAATATTAATTCTATGGAATTTCGACTTTCGTTCTCATATTTTTACGATTCGATATATTTGAATGCAATCAAGTGCATCTGAAAAAGCAAAAAATATTGAGTGCTTCTGCGGAATTACTTTCCCTCTCCGATCTTTTAAAAAAAATGTTTTAAAACATTTTTTAACGATCGAAAAACTCACAAAAGAATCATTAAACAAAGAGGTACAATATTTTTAAAAATCGGATCAAAATGTAATTCCGCAGACGCATTCATTATTTTTTTTGCTTTTTCAGATGCACTTTATTGCATTCAAATAGATCAAATAGTAATGATGTGAGAACGAAAGTGTCAAAATTCCATAGGATTACGTCCACGAAAATAAAATGGATAGTAGATAGAAGTTTTAAGGAAAAAAATAAATATATAAGTAAATAAAATATTTAATTTTTATATGTGTTTTATTTCAACACAATAAAAATTTAGGTTAAATTTATTATGATTGATTTTTGAAAATTAAGCTCACTTACAGTAAAATCAGGCATCAAAGGAATACGAAAAAACACGTTAAAATTTTGAAATGAGGTCAACTACGTCATTTTGGAGTTTACTAAAAACAATAGCCTTAACTTTGGTGGCTAATAAACTTCATTGCATAAAGTACAAAAATATCGATAGTCAGGCTGAATTGTATTCACGTATGTGATGGCTTTGATATATTTTATTATCTCATCATTTCTTGACGGTTTATGAGATGGATTATTCTAAAAATCCTCTGCATCTGAAATTTAATATTTCTTGCAAATTTAACTCAAATTTTATGGACGAATGTACTGTTACAAAAACTCTAGGGCGTTCTTTATTCACTAATTAATATATGTTTTGCACTTTTAAATTTTTGTCAAAAAGCCTCTAAGGAAGAATTTAGAATATTCTTTAATGAATTCACTTGTATTTTTATGCTTTATTAAGATAATATTTAATTAATTTTATTTACTTAGTTAGACATCTATAAGTGACAGGATATTAGTTTACGTGAAGTGTTAATATAGTAGAGCTTTAAAAGAATGATTAAAGACATTGATAAAGTTCAGTATTTAAGCAAACACTATAGTATATTTACATTCAAATATAGGAAAATAATAGAGTTCAGTTTCTAATTAACAATTTGATGGACAACCGCAAAAATTATAATATTTCATTCGTGATGGTATCTCTAATTTTTTAGATATGACTATTTTATTAATATTTTTAAAACAACCCCTATGATTTCGATTAATTAAATATTTCTGAAAAAATACCTATAACAAAAACAGGTAATGTTATATGTAAAACATTGAAGTTTCTATAAATCGAGAATGAACACAATATGTTCAGAATTTTTAATGGAATCACGCTAAGTCATTGTAACTTCGAAATTAGTTTTTGAATGGCATAATTTAACGTTATTGATTATAAGTATGCAGTAAAATAACGGTATTCTCTTTCATTTATAATAAATGTTCTCAAATATAGTGTTCTAATAAATTATTACAAAATTTTCAAATTATTTTAAATCTGAAACTTTGAAAATATATGGATACTCGCGAAAAGATTTAAGCGATTTAATCTTAGAACGTGACCCTATTTAAAGTTGATTTGAGTTAAATATCTTAGTAAATAGCTTAAATAAATCCTTAAATAATAATATAATCTTTTAATCTTAAATAATTCCATATAGGACATTCAGAATAATTATTTTGAGACAAAATTTACCTCAAGCAAGTGATAAGTTTTACTCCTCACATGAAAAGTTTTACAATTGACACTTTGCATAACATTTACAAATTCTTTTCCTGTATTGTTCCCCGACATTTATGCAAGAGGTAAGGGAATATTTAAATATCAAAAAAAAATTATGTTTCGTTATCAGTAAGAACATAATTAAAATAATTTACAATTAAGTTTTAATTAGAAAGTTCTGTTCATCTTGGGTGCAGTTAATTTGTAAAATAAGTAAAAATTTAAATTGCATGATTAAAAAAAAACTGAAATTAAATAAAAACTTAAATTAAAAAGGATTTTTTTGTCATTTATAAAAAATACACAGAGCAAGTAAAAGGCTACAAAATAAAATTATGAGATGAACTTAACTATAAATTCAGAAAATTGAAGAACTCTTTGTCAGAAACGTCTCTTTAATTAAATAAACTTTTAATCTGATTTTCTGTTTCTATGTCATATATTCCTATTTAACTCAGAGCGAATATTATTTCTTTATCTTTCCTAGATTAGCAATATATAGCTCTGGTTTATTTATTATAGAAAATAACAATTAGTTTTATGTGACAGTAAAAGTCACTAGATAAAAGGATTTTTATGGGGAACGGGAGAAAGAGAAAAGAATTTCAGCACAAATTTTATTGCAATAAAGCATGATATAAACGAGTTAAAAGAAATTGTAAATATTATATTGCGTTTTGACCTTATGACATTTTCAGAATTAACCAAGAGAAAAATTTTAAGTCAAGGAAAATAAAAACATCAAAATAACTTTACACAAAAAAAAAAAAAAAAAAAAAAAATGAAACTACATAGACATTTGTTTGAGGGATTTCCGTCAAGAGAAATATTATGTGTTCGGTTGAATAAATTAATCATAATCATGCATATTTTGTCTTATTTCCACCTCATTGCTTATCAAGATTAAATTTGAAGTCTTAAAGTACCTAGTTTTTGAGATGAGTTTCAATGGAAATGATGATGTATAAGACAAATATGTTACGATATATCTATTCTATATGTCTCGTACGTTTCCAAATGTTTTTTTTTTAATCTTATGCATTAATTCACTTTATTGCTTCTAATGTTAATGCCCAGGGGAACATTGTTTGATGATCCCATTGGGTTTTTTGTATAAAAGGTTATGCAATAACATATGCAATAATACATTTATGTATTATTCATATGTAATAATACTTTATGTGTAGTAATCAATCAATTTATAGTAACGTTCCCCAACCTTTTTCAGTTTACGTTCTCTCAACCCGATCAGTTCCTTTCTGCGTACCCCCTACCCCCAACCAAAATCCTGCAAGCACCCCCTCACTATATCTATTTCACCCGCTACAGATTCTGAAAATTTTTCAAAGAATAAGTGTGGTGAATTAAATTAACTGATCTAATTTTTCTTTGAAAAGTTTTTTTTATTCAGTTTTTGAAATAAGCAAAAACAAATAAACACAAAAGAACAGAAAAAAAAAAAAAAAAAATTGATGGGATGACTGCATTGAATCCCAACATTTTGAAAAATTAGGCCACCCGCTCAATAAGTTCCAACAAACGGCAACAAATATATCACGGTACTTTTAGCAAATTCATTGCATCCGTCACTGGGAACGAGTTCCAAAACTTTTTTAAGTTCACCAGAGTCCGCCCTTAAGGATATTCTTCAGAGTGATGCGATCTTCATCAATTTCTTCTCTCCGAGGATCGACGATGTTACGACTAGTAATCTTAATAAAAGCCTTTACCAACTTTTTTTAAAATTATTTTAAATATTTTAAAATTTATTTTCTTCTTCTTCTTCTCTTTTTTTTTTTTTAGCTGTGTGACCTCCATAGCCGTTTTATTTTCGCCAAACTCGTAACGGCTTTCACGTACCCCTTGAAGTAGGTGTACCATACGTTGAGAACTACTGATTTATAGGAAAAGTGATAAGTTCGAAAGCATGATTTAGTTATTTTTTTAGAAGAAATGATATTTTAAAAAACTTTCTTTCTTTTACGCTCTCTATATATTCGTTTACTCTCTTATATTCGTCCATCTGAGTACCAATGTTATATAAAGAATATTTATAACATTGGTACTCAGATGTCCATGACACAAAAGATGTTGCCAAATTGTAATATGCAATAAGAAAATATTCATTTTGTAGAACTTTTATAGTTAATGTAATGCTTTTAAAACATGTTTGATTAAAAGATTCAAAAACATTTTATTTTTTGAAATAAATATCGTTTATTAAAGCATTACTAACCATAAATGTTTAAAATGCAGAAATTGAAAATTTTAGATAAAGAACGAATAATTAATTTAAAATATTTTTCATAGGGTCACAAAGAAATAAGAAAAGAGTGAAGGGCTTCTAAATTAAGAGGTTTTCTCGCTTAATTGTTTTCACATCGAATTTTCAGGATGAGTAAACTCAATGAAAGAATTCACCAATATTGTTTTTGAATTATTTTTCTTATGAACATTTTAGAATGTTTGTTCTTAAAAGATAAATAACTTTCTTTATTTAAAGTATTTAAGACCAATCGAAAACATGTTCTTTAAAGAGTGTTGATGTTGTTTCTCACGTTGTTGAATCTCACGTTGTTTCGAAGTAAAGGGAAGTGAAGAGATTTGTTATGCCCATGTCGGGAATGGCTAGAGAGACAGGTTCTATCTTGTGCAAATTAAAAATAAAACACAGCCCATTATTATTCGGGGTGTTGATTCATTTATCAATTTATTCGAATTTCTTATTGCGAATTCTTGGATAAATGAGAACAATAAGTGATTTTAAAGTTGCTGTTAAGCGTTTGTGAACAAACTTCTTAAAGATTAAACTTATTTATTGTATAAATCAATGTATGCTAAGCATTTGTGATCTATAACTTCCAATGGATTGATCACATTCATAATGTATTGTGCAATTTCTATGGAAAGAAGATCCTTCTTGTATTAGTGAATCTAAAATAAATACCATGAACAGATTAAATTCTTTTTGGAAGCGTTTAGAACAGGATCCTGAATATTTATATCTGTATAGAATTATCATCTTGAGTTGAAAAATTAGAATGCAGGAAATTAAAGAATGAGCAATATGATTTAATATGGAGGAAACAATATGCACATTACTTTCTCCAAAAAGTTCTATTCTGTTCGGAAGAAATCGGTACACTTTTCTGAGTTGTACTCTACCCTTCAGAGTTGTCTTCTATAGAAGTATCGTTAAACTCTGTACTGTACAAATGTGGAGAAGTCATTCAAGATGACCTATTTTCAACTATGATTATATGTTATTTCTGAATTATTACTTGGCTTTCTAAGTTGATATCAACCATAGCACATGTACAAAATTATCTTTATTGAATCAAAACAGAGAGATTTACAACGGGATATTTGAAAAGAAGGAATAGACAAAGAAACTAAAATGTATGAGTTTTAACAATAATCTTCAGGTCTACAAGTTTGAACTGTTTCTAACTACTAGACTAACTACTAGAAAAAGGAGATAGTTAACGTTTAATAAAGAAAGGAATGTTCCTACGGCAGCTGCAGGCACCAAGACTGACTTCAACATGAACAATGCGGTCACCGGTTGTTCATATTTATGTACAGCAAGATAATTGCAAACCCAATTAAATCTTTTGCTAGAACAGAGTAGAATGAAATTGCATAAATGAGCATCTAGTGACTCAAAGCTTTTGCACAATAGTGCTTCAGATATTCATAATCCTTCCCCTAAGACAAAACATGAAACAAATGCATTAGCAATTTAATGGAACCATCAAAGTTAGGAATTTTTACTCAAGATGATTGTGGAACATACAGAGTTTCCCTTAAATGTGTTGTTCTTTCGAGTATTGCTAAAATTTCTGACCCATTCGGCCTCATTAGTCCTGTAATCACCAAACAAAAATTATTTATGTAAAAAATATAATTCTTACAAGTTGATTGGAACGATACACTTTCGGAAGAAAGGATTTCGAGAGTAGCGATATTTAGTGTTTACCATGAAAGCAATAAATGACATCTCTGTGTAAGAAGATGTATTTAAATTAATTTAGATGTATTTTAAAACTCTGCGAAGGTACGAATTCACGGATTTAGAGACTCCATTTCAGTTTCTGCAGAAAATGAATTACTTCTTTTTTTCAGTAAATCAAGAGCTACTTCTATTAAGCGAATTTCTGTACCTCGTCTGGACTATGAGCTTCGAATATTGAAGTGTTTACTATTAGTCATATCTTATACTCACTTGTTTTCAGACTCGACTGTGCTTTCATAGATAAAAAAAAAGTCTTAACATGATAACAAGTCTTATCAACAGTGCTGTTGCCATACATGATGTAGCAGGAGCTTACAAATGGCATCATGAGTTCTCAGGACATAATCCCGTGGACCTTTTATTTAGAGGAATAGATCCAAAAGAATAATTTACAATGAATTTTGGTGGAAGGGCCCAACTCTTCTTTGCGATTCAGATATTTATACAGTTTTAAAGAAGAATGAATAATTATTAAAGCTAAGAAGATATTTTAAATCTGATTAGGCTGTTGCCTTAACCTTAAGGCTTAACTTCTTTTTTGGTGATATCATTGATATTAGTAACAATTTTTAAGAAATTCTTCGTATTATAAGCTTTATGTTCAGATTATCCTTTAATATACTCAACGGAAAATTGATTGGTTCTTTAACAATTAAGGAATCAATTTGATAAGGTCAGTAGAAAAAGTGAATTATGTGAAGAAGTTTTCAACTCAAAGAAGAAAGGTAAACCTGTTCACAATAAAAGTACGTTAAGGACTCTAAATATTTATCTGGGTGACAAACAAGTCTTAAGAATACGTATTTTGCTTATAAATTCAATTTTTTATTTTCATGGGAAACATTCAGCTATCTTGCCGCATAAATGTAAACTAATTAATATTAATTACAATTAAGGATGTAGAAACTAGAGAATTGAAGGCTCTGAGCGTCATACGAGGTGCAATCTAGGGGAGTTGTAACTGCCTCTCTTGCGTTATGACCCAGACATGTTTGAAATTTAGCGAATACAATTTTCTGTTTAAGTGTACTTTGCATCTTTGTCTTAAACTACTTTAATGATGTCATGCAAATCTAATAGATTGTTTTCAACCGATGATTTTAAAAGCCGTCTGCCTACAGGTAAACGAAATTTCCATTATTTTAAATTGTGAATTTCTGGTGTAAGTTTTCACAAAGCATTTCCATAAAAAAAACCTACGATTCGACCCTTCATCTTTGTTGTGTTTTGTTTGGCAAAGAATTTGGTTAATTAATGGTAGACCTTTTCTTGCAAGGTTGCACATGAATACGTGGCTTGTTTCAGAGATCCTGTAACCCTTGAACAAATTATGGGTGACATTCCCCAGTTCAGAAAAAGCAAATATTTCCATTTAACATTGTGGTGGGTCTCTAATGATAAAATACAAAATCCAGAGAAAAGATTTGTTAAGCAAATTGTATGTAGCTATTTTTGTATGTCTTATGACTCTTGATATTCACCGGGAAGTTGTCGATGAAATTTAACTCTGAATCGTTCATTGCAAATCTGGAAAAGGATTTTAGTAGATGAGACTCAAAGGGCGATGGATGAAGGGACTCTTGAATTGTTTGAGTGTATTTCAATGTTTCTTTGGGGGAAGTGATCAAAGAATCCGATTTCGCAACCTATTTTCTGGTCTAATTTTTTTGAAATCTGATATTTTCAGCTACTCTAAGCTATTGCTAAATATAGTTAAATTTAGTGTACCATTGGTAAAAAAAGATTCATATGTGATTAAAAATTCTTTCACATTATTTTATCTTTTCCATAAAAAATATTCAGTACCTGATTCTTTCATTGAAGTTGCAACTATAAATTTTACAAAATTTTTAGACTGAGTATCCTTTTAAGTTTCATTTTGAGTTGATTTTGAACAAATATTTGGGAAATGTCGGGAAAATGTAGAGTATATTTTGAAATTCGGAAATGTTACAAGAAATACAGAAAGAATTTTGTGACATAAGAAAATCTCCTCATAATTGAAATTATTTTTAAACAGAACTTTAGCTGTATACTACAAAATATTCAATTTATTTTTAATACAAAATCCCTTAACCCCATTTTTTTAAATGCTTGGTTTACCTAAATTTTTTTTCTCAATATTTGAAGAAGTTATAAATTAAAAAATTACATTTTTAAAGGAGAAACTTAATACTCAAGCATTTTCATATTTCTCTCAAGCATTTCATTTCACAATAAGAAATATTAATCGAATTTTACTTCAAAAAGCTTTAAAAACACGATTTTTTTCCTATGCATTTTCCTTACTAATGATTAAAAGGCATTCTTCTAGAAATATAAACATTTAACACCCCTTTTCTTTAGATTTACATGACTCAAAAATATTTAATTTACAGCGAGTGTTATTACAGTACCTTTCCTTTCAAGGTTATTTTTTTAATGTGTTTTAGAACGAAGTTCTGAAATTTCTTTAAAGTCTCAAAAAATATACAGACGATTATAATAATCACTGTAGGAGAGAAACGAATGATGAATTTATAAATTTTTCTCGGGAATGTATCGTAATTTTTTATGCTTTAATGGTCTGCAGTATTACTTTTTAAAAATATTGTTCTTCGTAAAATATGTAATCTGATTTACAGTTAAACGAATATCAATCAAGTATTACATTTTTGAAAAATTCAAGACTTCAAAAAATCGAGTTATAATGAAATATTACTAAATTAAAAATGATTTTTCTTACTTTTTAACATAATATTAACCAAAAATCGCTACTTTAATCATACTCAGATCCAGCTTTGTTGTGGAAATTTAATAAGGAATATTCAATTCATTTTTATCTTTCAATAAAATTAAGTTTATATTAATTAAATATCTATTCAAATTAAAAAAAAAAGTCATCTCATGTAACATATGTTACCGTTTGTTTTCCTGCTCTAATATTAAAGGAAGGGAGTCAAACAACGTAAACAAAATTGTTTTTTTACGTTACTCACAACCAGGGTCTGTTTAATTCGGTAATCTTACGCATTACTTTGTTAACTGAGAAGAATGCTGACTTAAAGAGTGTAAGAAAATATTTTCAGAGAGCAAAATTAATTTCGGAGAAGATACGATACTTCAGGCATTTTATCAGAAGGACAATGTGAAAAATTTTAAACTTTTTCTTTCATAGTTAAGAAAGAGACTGAATTTAAAGGAAGAGAGGAATTACATTATTTTATGAAATAATTTGATACCTAAACTTAACTGGAATCTAATTAAGATTTATTTATTACTTTTTTATATTTGAATTCTCATTAATCTGATCACTATTGCATCTTTTGCAACACTGCTAATTTTCATTTGAAAAGTCCCGTCCCCAAATTCTGAACCCCCCCCTCTCTGGGCCCCAGTAACCTTGTGTTAATGGCAACTGTTTCTATTTAATTGTGGGTTCGAGTACTGATGTTATTAAAGACACATCGTGCTGTTGGGTTGAATCATATATAATCTATCGAAGCTACAAGATAAGTCTAGGCTACAATGGAGTGTGTGGAAGTTCGTATAGGGGGATACAGCAGAGGTGTCATTATCGTCACATGATTGAAGCTTTAAATTTACGACTCTGTCTTCATTAGCTCTCGAGTTGTTTCTAAGTGTGTGTGTATGGGTCAATACACAATCCATTATTCTCCTTTCTCTGAATTTAGTTCTCTATAACTGCAATATTAATTTTTTTTGTATTTGATTATACTAGGTAAAAATAGAGTTTGAACAACCAATATATAAAAATATATTACTATAATATATAAAATAGCGTAAACGAAATGTTTCAGCATTTTAAAAACAATATCAAAAGAAAGATTCTGATTAAAAAAAGAAATATTAGAAGAACTTTCTTTAGATTCACCTTTCATTTTGTTAGTTTAAATTTGCCCATTATCATGTAATTTTTCCAGATGAGAGTTTAATGACAAAATATATTATTTATGGGTTCTTTTTACTGGGATTTTTAAGAACTTACAAAAGAAAGGATTTTAAATCACTATTTAGTGCAAAGAGCATTATAAGAGTCAATGTCACTCTACTTCAAATTTATGCCAGAAGTGGTCGTTCCGGTTCCAGTATTATTTAATCTACAAGAAAATATTATTTCTATAAATATAACCTAAATACGTCAATGTTTTATTTCTGTGAAAAAAAGTTATTGGTTAAATTTTCCCCACATTGCAAATTTGTAAAAGATGTTGAAATTTTAAATGATACATATCATACGAAAAGCACTATAAATGCATTTAAAGAATATTTAATATAAACATATCCATAACATTTAATTTCATTCGTAAATTAACTCGAAATTGAAGATCGTAGTAATTGTGATTTCTAATTATTTTCGATATGTTTTATGTTTTGTATCATGTAACAATATGTACTAAGTATAATAATATAATACTTATAATAATTAATGAATAGAAGACTTAAGAATTAAAAAAATAGTAATTTTATTATTACTTATATGACAGAAATGGTGAAAAAAATTATTCATAAATATATCAGTGATAAAGTAAGAACTATTTCGTCTAGTAATAAAAATATTAATACAATTAATTAACAGCATATTTTCAGAACTGAAAAACATTTTAGAAATTAAAAACCTAGAGAAACTTTTTATAACCTTGCATCATTATCACTGGATTACTGAGACTTAAAAAGATACAGAGGAAAGCATGTGAAGAGTTACGAAACTTTAAATTTTATTTTCTCCAAGATGCCTGAAAGATTACACTGTTTATTTTGAACTTTTTTTTATACGTATAGTGCTCGATCAAACGAGTCAAACTTTAAAAAAAATTGGAGGCCCATGCGCCTGAGTATCTTCTGTACATCCACTTTTTTAGTTGCAAAATGATCTACTAAATCTATATATGGTAGTCCAAAGCAGTGTTTATTAAATGAATTTTTCCTTAGTTCCGCGCAGAGGGCTGAATAGATGCAACGGTGTAAAAACATTAATTAATATATTACTCACTGTAAATTTTTTTAATATGAATGTGTTATATTTGTGACGTATTTCCTTCATTATTTAATTCTACAACCATCTCCAATTAAATAGCTTATGAAATCAAAACTCCAGTTGAAAATATGCTAGAGTCTAATGCAAGTCTAATGCAATATTTATTGTCTAATGCAAGATCACTCTCTTCTGAATATCCCTTAACTCTCTATTTTAATCCCAGTTTATGTTCAAATAATAGTCTTAGCTTATGAAATCATTCATTCAAAGCACTTCTGGATTATATCAGATTCAATTCCTATCATTCTGATCTGGAGTTACTTCCAACTAAAAATATAAATGATTTGTTAAGATTATTTCCTCCAATCTACAGCATCTATCCGCTTGACGTTATACTATATGCCCCTTCTCCATTCTTTTCATTCTATATCGCTTATATAACCCTTTATCTTTTATCCAATTCACAATACTTCTTGTTTTCAATTAGTTTACCGAACCACATTTCATTTTACTAAGGAAGGAATTGTAATTTTATGCAATTTAACTTACTAAAAAGTCCCCTGATAGTTAAGAAAAAATCATGAATAACCAAATGTTCCACATTTAAAATAATTTTTAAGAAAATGTAATTTTTTTTGGAGATTGAGAGACAAGAATTTTGCACAGTCTTGATGCTCAAAGGTATCGAATGGAAATGTATATGACTAGAAACTAATACTGAATATACAAAAGACATTTACATAGGCTTAAGAAATGAGAAAAAAATGAAAGAAAAGTAAATCAGTTTAGAAAAAAAATTATGAATTTATTCTCTGGCACACGAAGAAAAAAAAATAAGGTGAGAAGTTAAGACTCTCCATACCTAAGAATTTTTTAGATGAAAGTGTATGCAAGTTTTTGAGGTTAAATATTCATAAAAATAAGTTATTTTTCATGTAACGTAATTCTTCCAAAAATAAATATGTATAAACTTACTTTAACCTCATTTTATCTTTGAAAAAGTATAAGGAAAGCTATTTTTTTTTATTTAAAATTATAATAAAATTTGTGTGAGTGTATTCGAAGTAGAAAATTACTATTTGAATTATAAAGACAGGATTTTTAAACAAAATTCACATAGTTTAATAATCTAATTTCTTTACGATTTTCGTACGTTGTCAAAAGGAACTCATCTTCTAACTTTGAAGGGAAAATAATTGCTATTAAAGTATGAGGACAATGTGAATTAAAATTTGAATAAAATTGATTTAAAAAATTAAATTTCGAATAAATTTAAAAAATTGAAAACTACATTTTATGATATTCTAAAAGAACCTGAAATGTATAAAATGAAAAAACAAACTAGAAAACCAGAAATTCTAACACATCAAAAGAAAAGAATGATTTTAAGAAGAATTTTCCAGAAAGGAAGAAATTGTAAATGAAGTTAGGGGGAAAATTTGGAATTATGTCCCATTCGAAAAGATCGAAATACTTTGAATAAAAATCCTTATATTTGGTATGGAAAGTTAGTCTTATTTTCGTCTTTTTTAAATCATCGTAAAATTTGACTTTGCAGAATACATTTCTCTCGGTTCAAAATGGAATATTGTAATTTTTTCTGGCAATAAAAGGTTCAATATCGATGAGCCAGATGGCCTTGGCTATTTTTGGTATAACATGTATAAATTTAAAAAAAGTTTTTTTTTCTTCCAAATGTCAATGGTCAAAAGTCGTGGGGAAATCATAATTATTTGAAGCGCTTTGGTAATAAACAGAACCACGCCAGTAGTCTTTATCAACTACGATATGAATTCTTATAAATTTGTTGACATGTTAGACAAATATGTGCTATCTACTTTATTAGATGGTGAAAGTAATAGTCTGCAATAAACTAAAAATTTGTGGGGCCTTCTATATCTACAAAATAGTTAAAAAATGTACAAAATTTTTAAAAATGGCACATAATATCACTATAAACAGGATCTTGTATTAGCAATCAAATTAACGTGGAATAAAATTTCTAAGGGTATTTTAAAAGAACTGTAAGAGTCTTAATGATCTCTCGGCGTATTCGAAGTAATTGAAAATTTTCTTGATTATTAAAAAGAAGTATTAAAAATTTAAAACATATTCTTATACTGTTTTTTGTATTCTCTTTGGAATAAGATGAACTTTAGTAAGATTCAAGTTTGTTATTTTTATGTTGTAAATGTTATTGTAAAATCTAATATTCGAGAATATAGGAAAAAAAACTAAAGCAAATTATAAAATGAAATTAATTTGCTATTTTTATTCAGTTATATGTTGCCCTTATGCTTTATCATGCCAGATATACAAATAGGCTTTTGATTTTGGCTTTCACATAATATTTTAGAAGCGATCCATTACTAAGATCTCAATATGTACTGTTTGACGTAGTTCTAGAAATCATTATCATTTACTCGTGTATGTGGGAGAGTTAAAAACATGCTAAACTTATCAAGATATTCAATAATTTTTTCATTCCAAAATATGCATGTATAGCAAGCAACGAATGGTAGTTAATTGTCAATTAGTCGTTATACACATTACTCAATACTAAAATTAAAACATAAGAAAGAATTCTGTAAAATGTCTTTAACTATGCTATGAACTTAAGTACTAGATAAATTTCTACTTTATACAATGTAAAATACATTATTTTATTAAATGCTGTAGTTGAAAAACGAATTTAAAATTCTGCTAAAAAGACGAGAACATTAATTAAAAAAACTAGCAATCTACTATTTTTTCAATGATCATTATACGAAACAACAAATACTGACAACTAAGCGAATTCTCTCTCATTAATAAATTAAATATAATGTTTAAGGTTTGAAAACTGCTGATTCAGTGTCCGAAGCGTTTTTTAGGTGTTTAAAGCTTTTCTGAAAAAGAAGGGGAAAAACAATATTCTTTTTATTGCTTAGGTGTAAACAAGATCTCTAAGCTTATAGCATAAAATGTTCGCAAAATTAAATCATTTAATTTTGCGAATCATTTACTCGATATCGTTTGTTAAACTGTTTCGGGAGCAAAAAATGAAAATTTTAATAACCCGAGTTTCTCTTGAAATGTATGACATTTTTTAAATTTCCATAAGTTTTTTTATTATGAACTGTAAAAACTTTGTTGGCTTTTATATTTTACTTAAGTTTGCGAGTACGATTGTTCTAACGGAGAATCTGATATAATTTGTTTTATTATACTTATAGTCATGTTATTAAGATTATATTAGCGTCTTTTGTTTCAAAGATATAATTCAATTTTCAATTTCTTAATATGTGAATTAGATTTTTTTATAACCATGTTCATTTTTCTGATTTTACTGTTCTATCCATAGACTAAATGTTAAATTTTTCTACTTTTTTTAAAGTTATACTTAATGGTTTTGGCTCTAATGTTTTATATAAACACTTGGTAATTTTCCCTATTAACTAGGATATTATTTAAATATCGTAATTTTACGGCTCTATCCATAGGCTTAATGTTTAATGTTTCTATATTATTTTTCATCCAATTTAATAATTTACTGTTTCTTTATATTTTAAGTACATTTAGCTTCAAATATATTCAGTTTAATAATTAGCCGTTTCCTTTAATTTTTGTTTCTATTAGCTTAAGATATATTCAGTTTAATAATTTATAGTTTGCTTTAATTTTAAGTACATTTAGCTTAAAATATATTCAGTTGGATAATTTGACATTTTCTTTGATTTTAATTATAGCTTAAATATATTCCCTCTTTAATAATTTATCGTTTATTGTAATTTTAATATCATGTAGATTATATTATTTACGTCAATCTGAATGAAAAAATGCGACTCTGTTTTGTACGGTCATCCGGTAACAAACTCGGACGATATTACGTGTACGGAAGCAGTGTACAAAATGTTGGGTGATGAATCGTATGATTGAATACAAACGGTACTTGCACAAGATTTCATTATTAAATTTGAAAATAGACAAGGGCAAGAATTTATTAAAGACTTTAAAATTATCGATTTAGAATTACAAACCAATCCAAAATATTATACTACGCTTGGAAATACTACAATCGACGCTACATTTTTTACAAAAAGTTTAAAAACTGAATTGAAATTGTGTGGAGTGTAAATATGATAGTGTACCCATAAATATGATAAATACCCATATGATAGTGTAGTATAGAGTGTAAATATGATAGTATACCCATATGATAGTGTATTTAGCTATCATACACCTTTGTATGGAAGATTCGAATAATAAAATATTTTTTAACAACCTTGGGTGGCTAAATCAGTTCTTTGAAAAACATTGCACAGAGAAAGTTTTTTGCATTATTATATATTAAACGTAAATACTCTATAGAATGACAGAAATGCATTTTTTTGAAATAATCGAATAACGAAAAAAAGCGTTATTCTATATATTTAGGCATGTAGTTTAAATTAGTGGTACATTGATTTGATAGTAAGGGTATCATTAAATTTCATTGACTACTAAAAAGGATATGTAATTATACTGGCATCGAAAAATTAAGATGAAGCCTGTATTTTGGGACTTACTATTAAAAAATGCAAATAAAGGTAAAAAAAATTCATTTTCACGAATGATCATAAGAAACTTCACCAAAACTTTCTGAAAAATTATTCCCACAACTATTTTTTAAAGAATTAGACATTTATACAGCAGTTAGAGGAAACTGCAAATATCCTACTGTTGTAATTCGTGCAGAACAATTTAATGCTTGTCGATTTTCAGTTATTAGTATTAAGATATCGTTGACATGTCTCGTGGCTTACCCAATACACAAAGATGGCATTTAATCATATCGATGGAAATTGGGTTATCATAAACTGATACTGCTAGACATCTGAATGAGTTTCGTGATCGGGGCTAAAGATTTTGGATCGAAATGAACTCGAAAGTTTAACTCTCAAAACACTTAAGAAAGTTCAAAAACATTTGTTATTACCTCTGAGTAAGATTCCTTTCTAAAACATTTGGCTCCCAAAAAGTAGTAACTGTACTATGCCTCAGATCATTGTGCCGAAACAAAGACCATAATATATACTCCATTATAGAGAGTAGATTTTCTCACAATCAAGGCCTCTGATCCAGACAATCCCCCTGGGGCTGATTTTCTTTAGGTAAGTACAAGAATAATGACTGCGAGATACTCTAGTGATCGTTTCCTTTTACATGGGGCTTACTGTCTTTGGTAAACGGGATAAACGTCACCGGGGTTCCCTAAAGACTCTTCTCTATTTTGATTTTTCTTCTCGTGAACTATTTGTGATCTCGTTTTCATTTTGCTTGGGTCTGGAACATAGAAACATATTGCTTGGTGTGGCATAGTTTAAACTTGGCTCTTGCGCCACTGAATTCGATTATCACTCCCTATCTAATCAAGATGACTCCTTGTGTGGGCCCCTCTAAATCATCGTTGTACAAGGACCCATTCACGTTGTACAAGAGAGCAAAGTACTTGGACCGGATGACATTGGACTTCTGTCCTCTTTTCAAACGAGTCCCAATTTATATTAGAAAGTGATTTAGGTCGTATGCTGAGATGGAGAGAATACGTCACCAGATACTACCAATATAACATTGTTTAAAGGCACGGCTCTAGAAGAGGTGGAATCATTTGGGCTGGAATCTCTCTTAATGGTATTCTCCTTGATTTGGATATTCTCAGTGAAGGAACTCTGACTGCTGTGACGATACCCTTGCTCTACATGTCACACCTTATGTTGGTTCTATTGTGGAGGGATTCATTTTAATTGATGAGATTATGCCTGATCATCGAGGTAAGTTTGTTGATGAATATCTTGAGGATCATGGATTCCAAAGAGATAATGGAATGACCAGGTAAATTTTTCGACCTTAGTCCCAAAGATTAAGGATTTTCTAAGGACTCTTTGGGATTACTTCGACAAACAGGAGGTACTTAAGTACTCCTCAGAGGTTGTTAAATGAGCAAGAACATGCTTTGCTCCATAAATGCGCTTCGCTTTCCATTGCAGTGTTTGACAACTTAATGGACAGAATAAAAAATCAATGAGGCCAATATATTGAGAGTAGATACGAACATATTCCTTATTAAAACCTATTAAGAAAATTTTTGTCCTTAAAAATATGTGATTTATTTTTTAATCAAACAGTGAACTTTTGTAGAAACAATAATTCTTTATTTGTAAAACATGCTCTATGTTAAAATGTCATAAATAATAAATAACAGCTCAAAGCATAATTTTTCCAAATTTCAAATTTTTATGCTCATTTATATTTTAATTAAATACCAGAAACTGGTTATAACTTACATTTTGGAATTCAATGAATTTTAACTCTATGTTTTTGGTTAGCCTTTATACTTAAAATTTGCGAAGGATTTAATTTACAACAGAATTTTTGAAGTATTTACAACTGAGATTTAACTAATAAACAGCGCTTTGTTTCACATTATTCATATTTAAACGATTTACTCTCCTTTTGTTCACCAATTCAAAGATCAATTTATTCCTTTCCAAGTTATTCTCTTTATGAAGCATTTTAAATAAATTTAATACAAATAAGATCTTAACATAATAATTCAATTTGTAAAATAGAGAAATATACACCCGGTTTCTTTCAATTTTTTTTTATCTTGTAAAAGAATATTCATGGGGAATTACTTTTATTGGAATCGCGATGCTTGAATTATGAATGAAATCTAATTTCCATAATCTTTTAAGCGAAAGTCTTCTAAGCGACAGAGATTGAGATTTTTTGCGCTGTTTCTTTTATGTTCAGTAATTTGTTTTTCGGGCATCAACAATGCACACATAATTCATTTATTCCATCACTGAAACTTAACTGTCAGGTTGGAGAATGTATTTAAATTTTGAATAAATTGATCTCATCATATCAAATATTTTACATCTATTTCATCAATAAATTAAGGATAATTGAAACGATTCAAGCAACAATTATTGTTTTATGTTCTATTTTATTTTGCTTCTGAAAGCGCAGGATATGTGATGATTTTTTTTTTTTTTGCGTTGCATATTTGAAATACATTACATTTGTTTCCAACTGCATGCTTTATTAACATTTTCTTCACTATGCACCTATCTTATTTGAGTTCAAATTCACTAGCAATATTTTTATGCCCATACTCAAAATTTAAAATAATTAATCTAATGAATCACTATCAAGTTCAACTATTTTGAATCATTCACTAATAAAATAAATAAAACAAAGGTAATTGAATTTTCTAATTTCATTTTAACATGAGCTTTTATTTTATCTGTTAGATTCTCGAAAAAGTAGAATTATGCAAAATGAATATTAATTAACGTAAATTAAGCTTACTTCCGCGCCTCAAGCTATATTGAAACATTTATATCAAGAAAAGAAAATATCTTCTTGAAATTCCTAACGAAGTTTTATTTCCGGTTCCTGACTCTGACTAGTGCAGACGACTGTTCCTGAGCTCTTATTTTGAAAGTTTTATTTTTTCCCTTTTTCACCATTCGTGTTGAAGGAAATTGCGCATTTTGTATAGTTTTTCTCTTGGCGTTTAGCCATGGCTTCGACCATGGAAATTAGTGAAGCCGTTCCCACGGAATTAACACCTCTTCCGGGGAATTCGTTTGAAGAAAATCATCCGAATGAAGTTCCGGCAACTGATGAAGACATCGTTACTCCAGTTCGCCTCGACCCAGAAGCCTCACCTGACGAAATCAACAACTTCTTCGTCAAAAATGCAGAAGGTATTAGGAAACTAATACAATTACGAGACCTTTACGCTTTATGGGCAAAGCGTTTGAGCGCCGCATCGTATCAAAACCCAACGGACTTCTCGAAGGCGCACGCAGAATTGGGCATAGTATATGCTCAACTTACGACCATCAAAAGTAAAATTCAAGTTCCGCTTTTCAAACTACCTGCTACTACAGCTATTCTGGACAAAATTATAGAAGCTGCAAGGAAGAAAGAAGAAAAAAGAATGAAGAAAATGGCGTCGAAGAATAATGGCGGCCATATTCCAGTCAATTCTCCGGAAGTGGGCGGAGCCAATCCACCGGAAGTGGGCGGTGCTAAGCCCAAATCTCCAATCAAGCCTAAATCTCCAATTAAGGGCGGAGCATCAAAGAAATATAACGCTAAGAAGCGTTCTGCCGATGAAGATGGCTTTTCTGCTCCTTCCAAGCATCTTACCGTGAAAAATGGTAATATTAACGAACCCAAAGGAGATGAGATTACTGAAATTAGTGAGGATAAGGACGCTGGGGAACCAGTGAACCCCACCACCACTCCTAACAAAACAAAAATCCCACCTTTTTTCATCACTCCTAAAGGAGATTGGAGGCAACTCCTCTCCTTTGCACGTTTGGAAGCGCCTTCGCTTTACAGCAAACTCAGCGGCCGCTTCCTCCGTCTCACTGTCAACCACGAGACGGAATACAGAAAATTGGCAAACTTTCTCCGCACTGAAGGTGTGGAATTTAAATCATATATGTTAAAATCAGACCGTCCTCTCAAATTAATTTTGCGAGGCCTTCCATCTACTACAGATTTAGAGGAAATTAAAAAAGAAATTGAAAGCGAAGGCTTTCAAGTACACAAAATTTCACGCCTTACAAAATTCCAAACCAAGGCTCCAATGCCTCTGATTTACTTTCAGTTAATTAACAACCAACAGGCCGAACAAATTTACAATTTTACTGAAATGTTTGGAACTCAAATAAGCATTGAAAATTACAGGGGAAATAAACGCCCCTCTCAATGCTGGAGGTGTCAGGGTTTTTTTCATTCCTCTGAGGTTTGCCACCTCCCTATCAAGTGTGTCAAATGCGCTGGGGCGCACAGGGCACGAGATTGCCCAAATGACTTTGACACTCCTCTGCGATGTGCAAACTGTGGTGGGGATCACGCGGCGAATTGGCGCCAGTGCCCCCGATTCCCAAAGGGTAAAAATTCAAACCCGAAAAATTTAAATAAAAATCAAAATAAAAATTTAAAAAACTCTAACCCTAAAACAAAAAATGTTAATTCTTCCAAGAACCAGCGTCCTATCGAGAGTTATCGACAGGCCACGCCCCAAATTTCTTATTCTCAAATTCTGACCGGACAGGTTACAGAGCATGTTGCCCCTATTCCAAATCCTACGGCTACTCCCAGCACTGGAAATTTTGGGGAAATTTTCCGTGCCGTAATATCTATTGCTAGTGACGCAAATGTCGATGAGCAATTATTTGCTCGGGCATTTAGGGAGTGTCTCCCTGCCCTCCGCCAGGTCACTGCGGCCGACGACAAGGCTTGTATTATTTTTGAAGCCTATGTCGCTCTTAAACATGGGCGCGCATATCGCGCTATTCCCCAACATTAATATTCAATCGTGACGTGCATGACATTTCTCTTGGGTTCTGGAACGCAAATGGTTTGCGTTCCAAGATTGACGAAGTCAGAGACTTCGTCACAGAGCATAATTTTGATCTGTTTTTGGTTCAAGAAACAAAGCTCCAACCGGGGCACGAACCCCAGATCGCCAACTATCGTCTTTACAAAGACGATAGAATAACTTTAACTCTTCGTATCGACGGAGGCACCGCTTTATACTGTAAAAATAATTATGAACATTGCAGAGTCCTCTTGCCGAGGTTACAGTATATAGATGCAACTGCTATCGAAATCAAAATTAATAATTATCCACCACTGCGAATAATTTCTGCTTATATTCGCTGTACCCCATTAAATAGATGCCATTTTCCAGAGGAGGACTTCATTAAACTTCTCAATTCTGGTCAAAACGTAATCATTGCTGGAGACATGAATGCTCGTCATAAAGACTGGCATGATTCAAGATCAAACACTTTTGGCCAAAAACTCAAAAATGTTATAAGCAGAACTCCTGGTGCTAGGGTTGTTGCACCGTACACCCCTACGCACATTAACCCTAGGTCCCGGCCGGGGGCTAGGGATTCTATTATTGATCTTGCAATCCTCAAAAATATTCCCTTCAATTATGATATAAGAGTCATTAATGATCTGAGTTCAGATCATTTACCGGTCATTTTGACTCTTAATACAAACTCTGCATTTTTGAAATTACCAGAGCAACTCTCTACCAATTGGGAGAATTTTAAATTTATTTTAAATTCAAAACCCCTCCCCATTCCTGAAACCTCCAGCAATGAAGATATTGAAAAATCTATCGACAAAATTGGTGAAATTATTTCTGAGGCACTTGTGACGGCCTCAAAACCAAAATTTAAACCTCCTCCTCTGAGACTCCCTATTGAGATCAGAAATAAAATTTGTCACAAAAATTATGTACGGAGAGTCTGGCAAAGATGTAGGAATCCGGCTCTTAAATCTGAACTCCGTGCACTCAGTAATGAGATCAAACGAGATATTCAACACTTTTCCCAATCCAGATGGGAAAAACACATTGAAGGCCTCTCGCCTGACTCAAACACCCTTTGGAGGGAAACCTCCCGACTCAAAAAGCCTTTTCACACCATTCCGCCCCTGAAGGGTGCCCTTGGCAGTGTTGCTGTAGCTCCTATTGAAAAGGCGGAAGTTATAGCTGATAGCCTTCAAAAACAATTCGAACCAAATGAAGACGAGAATCCCAGATTCTCAGCTCACACTAAACTTGAAGTCCAAAGGTTTTTGGCCTCCCCCACATGCCTAGACCTGGAACCAGTCCAGGCTAGCGAAATTTTGGACTTTATTCATAAAACCAAAATTAAAAAGGCTCCGGGATTGGATTTAATTTCAAACCGCATCCTTAAAAACCTACCTCTTAAATTTATTTTCTTATTCACGCTGCTCTTTAATTTTCTTATGGAAAACTGCTACTTCCCTAAGGCTTGGAAGATCGCCGTGGTGGTCCCCATTCTCAAGTCTGATTCAGATGATTCTAAACCTCAAAATTATCGCCCCATATCGTTACTCAGCTCGCTGAGCAAAGCATACGAATTTGTTATTTTGAATCGCCTGGACCAGTTCTGCAATTCCAGGAATATTGTTATTCCAGAGCAGCATGGTTTTGTTCCAAAGTGCTCTACAGTAACACAGTTACTTAGAGTTACTGAGACGGTCCAGCACGGCTTTTCTAATAATAAGGCCACGGGTATGCTTTTTATAGATATTGCCAAAGCTTTTGATAAAATTTGGCACGATGGGCTTATTTCCAAGATGATGCGACTTGGAATTTCGGACCAACTTATCAAAATTATTCACTCGTTCCTTGACTCTCGTAGTTTTCGGGTTCGAGTTGAAAATGCAGTCTCCTCCCCCCGTCCAATCCTAAGTGGAGTCCCCCAGGGATCGATTTTAAGTCCAAGAATTTTTTCTTTGTACGTAAATGACATCCCGAAGGTTTCCAACATTCATTTGGCGATGTACGCCGATGACACTGCCATTATGTCCCAAGACATCTGCAATCGGAAAATTATTGAAAAATTGCAGAGGTACATATCTCGTTTACAGCTCTGGCTCATTAACTGGAAAATTAAAGTTAATGCATCCAAAAGTGCTTGCCTCCTCTTTACGAAACAACGGTGCATTGGCAATTTGCCAGCAGTCACCATTTTCGATCAACCTGTCCCCTGGGTTACTGAATACAAGTACCTAGGGTTGGTTTTAGACGCAAAATTAACATTTTCCCACCATATCCGAAAAACCTATCAAAAGGCTATCGGAATGAGCAGATTGCTCACACGCTTGATTTCTCGTAAGAGCAAGCTGGCGATCAGGCACAAAATTTTGCTCTACAAGTCGATCTTAAGACCAATCATGTTGTATGCGTCGCCTATTTGGGCGTCTGCGGCGACCACCCATCTGAAACGACTGCACGTCTTTCAAAATATCCACCTTAGGAAAATGTTAAATGCTCCCTGGTTTGTTCGGAACGAAGTCCTGCATAACGACCTTAAAATTGAACCAATTCTAGAGTTCATCAAAAAACAATCTTTTAATTTCTTTAATAGGATCCCTCAAATACCTAATGAATCGCTTCAACAGCTCCCTGCGTATGATGCAAGCATTGCATCTTCGCAGAAAAGACCCAGAGCAGCGCTCGAACACTCCTATGTTCACTTTCCAGTTCTAAAAAGACTGCGAGCGCATTGAAGCAATTCATTAGTGAAATCCTGCTTAATTTTCAAAATTCAGGACTTCACATCGATAAGTGGCAATGTCCCATGGTCAAAATGGACCTCGCGTAATACTGTCGATCACTTTCAAAATTTTTAATTTTTCGAAAACTTGAAAATTTAAACACTTTTCCAATTGTAAACAACTAAAATCATCACCTTTCTAAGGTAATAACTGTTTTCTCTACCAGGCATCGCTATTGGAGCATAGTAAATTGCTCAATTCTTACTTTTCGACTCATTCTCCTCGCGTTTAAAATCTCCCTTTATTTTAAATAGCTAAATTTTCCTTTAAATTGGTTTCGGAACGGCATTTCTGTTTAATTCATTTTAATTCAATAGTTTAATTTTTCTTTTTATAACCTCTCAAAATCCCGCGGACAACAGCTTTCTCGAAGTCGCTTTCGTCTTCGAACTGATGTCCCACCCCTCAATCTACTCTCCGCTTATTGCTATATATGCTTCTTAGCTTACGGCTACAGCATCCAAAAGCAATGCGCGCTTTCGTAACTTTACTTTCCAACTTTGTTTCGGCAGTTCCTCACTCTGCCGAACGCCCAGGCGTTTGTTGCCTTGATCCTAATTATGATAGCTTTTTACAATTCTGATAAACTTTAACTAATTATGCTCTTTAATTATAAATTATGATGAGAGGGTAAGTTTTTAATTTTTAAAATAGGTACCTCGTAATTTTAGCCGTTACCGTTACCGTACGAAGTTTTATTGTCACAAACTAAACATTCTTTAGTACAAAAACGTTGCCAATGTTAACAACTAAAAATGAAAACAGACGATTGTGCCATAAAATCATTTGTTGAAATTAAATATTGGAATGAGAGCTAACGATAAATTGTTAAAGTCTACAATAATATTCTGTACAAATATTAAAATAAAAGCAGATGATAAAATATTAAATGGAATACATCTTAGCAATAAATATACTATAAGGAAAATGATTGTAAATATTATAATCATAATGTGTTATACTCGTAATATCAATCTTTTGAATCTTGTATCACGTATCCTTTATTTTCTACACTCGCATTTTTGTTGATGCCATTTTCTCAAAACAGCGACATGTCAGTACATTTTAATAAAATTAGGTATACACATAAATTAAACATTTTATATGACACAAATAACTCCGACTGATGAAAGATTTGAGAAAATCACATCGTATAAAAAAATACGACTTTGAAATAACATTCCTTTATAATGCAATTTAATGGAAAATTAAATGAGCAAGAAAAAGATACAATTGTTATAAATCAGTAGAAAAAGATCCTATAATATGCAATAATTTTTTGAAATTTCGTACATCCCTAATGAAGTTTTTTAAGCTTTGTTAAAATAAAAATTCAATGATTTTTTTACTGTACCTGACACAGTTTCTTTTCTATTTTGGTCTTTCGAAGTATGAAGAACGGTATTGAATTAGTACGAATATAAACTATATAAAAATATGTTTGCTATTTATTGCTTTAATATGAAACTTGATTCATAAGAAAATCTTTTTTAGTAAAATTACATTTGTTACTTGAAATATTACAGTCTTCACGTATTGTAAATTGGAAGTCAGAAGAATAGGATGATTGTTGTCTAGTCATTTTAGTCACTTAAATAATGCTCAAAATTTAGAATTTTATCATCAGTAGTGTAATTTAATCTAACTGAATTAAATTAAATTTATTCTCAAATCTCTGGTCGACATAACGCAAATTTTATTTTCAAGCCAATTTGTATCAAAATTTTAATTCATTTAATAATTAACTGAATAATAGTCTATTGTAATTAAACAACAAAGGGGATATTGCTTTAGTTGGATTACTTTTGGCGTTCCAGATATCCCTTTTTAACTTTTTATCGTTTGCTTAAATTTTAATAATATTTACCTGAAATGTATTGAATTTAATAATTTATCGTTTCTTTTAATTTTAATATCGGAAAAGTTTACTACTGTCAATTTCTGGATAGTTCATCGTTTACTTTAATTCTCATATTTAATTGAGTAATTTAATAATAATTATATAAAAAGCGCACCTTAGGTGACTAAATCTGTATTTTACAAAACTTTACATAGAACTGTTAATTTTTTAAAATTTTAAAATCAATTTAATTTCAGGAGTATATGTAAATAACCTTTCTTTAAAATTGCTGATTTATGAACAAAATTGTTGGGTTGCTTTCTTTTAGAACTTTTGAGAGGATTATAAAATATATTCAAATAATTTTTTTGTCGATTTTTAAACATTTCCTCCCTTTTTCATTAGCCACCCAAGGGATTATTATTTTCTATACCCTATAAATGTCGTGCCCGACCACTTTTTAAAAATTTATCTTGTTTTTGCGTATATTTTTGTTTTCATCAGTAACAAACTTAATTTTCAAAAATACGTCATTATAAATTTCTCCTGAATTTTTTGTTGGATTGAAATAAAATATATGCAATATATGTCTGATACCTGCTTTCACCACTAATGAACATAATTTTCGAAAATATGCGTAAAAAATTTCTCCCAATTTTTTTATTGGACTGAAGTGAAACAAATATAAAAATTAAATATTTTATTTACTTATCGATTTATGTACTACCTTGAATCATATACAAACTGTAATCAAGTTATGATTGAACATAAATAACATTATTTGGAATTTTAAGCTGTGAGACAGCCTTTTTTCTCCTCAAAATTTTCAAACGACGTCTTTTTAGTTTGACTTTCTTCTTGGAATTTCTTGGGGTCAAATGATTTTAATATTGATTTACTATTATCAGCTATCCAAGGAGCTATTATTTTAGGTGGATCAATTTTGGCATAACAGATCACTTTTCAATTTTTATCCCGTTTGTTACAATTTTAATTACATTTAGCTTAAATATATTCAATTTAATAATTTATCGTTTCGTTTAATTTTAATAACGGGAAAGTTTACTGATGTCCATTTCTCGATATTTCTTTCGTTTATTTTAATTCTTATACTTAAGTGAGTAATTTAATAATTATTATATAAAAAAGAACACTTTGGGTGGCTAATTCTGTTCTTTGCAAAACTTTGCTTAGAACTTCTTAATTTTATGTTTATACTACTTTCATTATCAATTTTGTAAACATCTATCCATAGGATGACTTCAAAAGTTTTAGGAAAGATGATTTCAAGGACCTAATATATTTTAAGGTAACATTACACCTTCGAAGAAAATCTTTTGAATTAACGTAAATTTTTTCTACAAATGCATATTTTATGTAGCGTAAATTTTTTCTACAAATACATATTTTATGACCTTATGGGTTTTAAAATGAGAAAAACACCCAAGGAAAGTTTTATTAGAGTATAATTTTACTGTCAGAAGGGCATTTTATACCAATATTAGCAAAAATTAAGACTTTCCGTAAAACATGGCAACTCAAAAGAAAATACATATAATGACATTCTGTAAACTGTATAATATGGAATGTAATGTTATCTGGGAAACATACTACTATTTTGATAACAAAGCCCTTACGTATGGAGCTATGATAGGTCTAGTTTTGAACATTGAAATTTGCTTTTAAAAGTCATTTGTAATTTTCCCTTTATTGCAGTGTAAACAAAACTTCCACTCAATTTAAAAGCTCTCTATTCTATGTATGAGTACTTAAAACAAACATTTATAATATATATATATATATATATATAATTTCAGTTTTATTGATGCATACCATTTAGAGATATTGTGTTTTGCAGTAATAATAAAAGTCGTTTTTAGAGCCTTTCCGGTTAGATAAATCGATAATCAAGTAATATTAAAGCAGCTGTAAAACAGCTTCTAAATAAGAGAGAAACAAATTTTAAACAGATTAGTTAAGATAAAAAAAAAAAAAGCCGAATAATATCGAAGAATCTAAAATTATGAGTAATTAATTTTTGAAATTTTCTTAAATTTTATAGAAGTACTGAAATTATATAATCTCCTTCGTTTCCTCGAAAATAATTCTTTGGTAATAAATAAATAAATCTTATATTTGATATTATGCTTAAATTTCCAAATTATATTTACAAGATACATATTAAATGAAATATAATTAATAGCATTTAATAAAAATGGAAATTAGCTATTATATAATTTAAAATATGTTTATTTCGAAATAATAATAAAATTATTTCTTAGCAATTCTGTTCGAGCTGCCGATTAATTAATATGAAGGATGTTCCGAAAAAAAGATTCGTAGAACATATGATACACCAGATGAAACAAACAACTAGCATAAGAATCCATATCCTTTGCTGGTTGAACGACAGAAGTAGCGTCAGTGGAGGAAGAGTGACGCATGTGCAGGAAGACAAAGAAAATAGGGTAGCAACAGACCAGCGTGCCCGAGACGTGACTGGAAATGTGGTAGGAAAAGGAAGTGCGTGCGGTTATCCAGTATGATTGGGCACGGGGGACTAGTCATCCATGAACACATACAGGCTGTGTGTGGTGAAGTGGTCATGTCTCGTCAAATGGTTGGACGTTGGTGTTGCGTAATCAGTGAAGGAAGGCAGAATGTGGAGGAGGAAGATAGAAGAGGGCGTTCCTCCAGATCCACGAATGAAAGCAATGCTTCTAGAGTACAGGACTTGGTGTCAGCGGAAGGCTGCATAATGGTGTCTTACATGGCTTTCATACTGCGTATTGGTCATGCTCAGGCTCACCCAAAACAATGCTGATGCGGAGTTGGCTGTGCGACATTCTTTGCATCACAGGACACCGAATTTTACCTCATAGGTTTCTTTACACTGATCCCGTTGGCGTGGTGTGGATGTTAGGAGAGGGGGGTGCCAGCTCAGGTGTCGTCCTCGTCACTTGACCGTGGTTCGAAATTACGAGGTCCGTTGCCAATAGCCCTCGTGTTGCTTCTAGTGCGACGTTAATAAAAACTAAACTAAATTCTTTACACTGATGTACGTTATGATAAATGTCAATTACAACTATCTCGAAAAATAGTACAATGCGTATAATTCATGATGATGTGGTTTATTTTCTTATGCGACAAATTTTTCTTGTAAAAAATGAGAAAAAACAACTTTCCAAATATCCCTCGTATACCACAAGAAAAGAAATTGTACGATTGAGAAAAATGCACAAACAGTTACTGTCTCTTTAAAATAGATTTTAATACTTTCAGATATATGCATATCACACTATATTAAAAATTACATAATCATATATTTTAATGTATTTAATCAGCAAAAAATAATTGTTGACTTATACAGATATAAAAAAAAAACATCTTTTATTACCCTTTACTTTATCTCGCTGTATTTATTGCTACATAAAAGTTTTGTTATCCTGTTAACTAGAGTATCTTTGAGTTAATATTATACTAACAAAAATCAACAGATGTTAATTTCAAAATACATTTAATGAAGATTTATGAAGAACTTTGAAAAAAAAATATGCTCATTAAAATAAAATTTGTGTTTTGAATACAATGATTTTTCTTCTTAAGTACAATCCTTTCACATAAATGTATAAATTTATAACGCAAATTTTTCAAGTTCAATTCTAGAATAAAATAATATACAATATACATTTAGATACTTATGCTTATTGTTTGTAATTTTTATAGGTTTTATTAAAAAAAGCACCCAGAAGAAAAATGGACAGTAATAATTTCTCAAAGATAAAAAAAAAACTCTAAAAATTATAGTATTTCTATTTTTTTTTGAAAAAAAATTAATGAGAATTCATACTACTTTAGAACTATATACAGAGATTTGATTAAATAATGTTATTCAACCATTAGGAAAGCTTTCAGCTTTTATATCTCCAGTATTTACTTTCCTGCCAAGCTGTTGTTTTCTGTTAAAGTTAAATAAAGGAAATATTTAAAAAAAGGTTTTAAAAACTATTTCAGATAACAACATCCTTACACGCTTTGAAAATGTTTCATTAAACATAATGAGGTAAATAAACTTGTCAAGGTACAGTTACTTTTGATCATTATTATAGTTTTTCCTCCAAAAAATACTATCGAAGAATCGGAGAATTTTTATTACTCGAAAGGAAATTATAATATGCGTAGTGTTTTCTTTCAAACTTTGTAAGAGAAAAACTTTCCATTACGGTTATTATTGAAATCTTAAGCAATTCTCTTAATGTATTGTATAAGTTTATTTGGATGTAATGTAAATACTTTTTGTGAAATATTTTTCTGTCCAATTTAAGTACTTTCCAGGATATCAAATTAAACGTAGATATTTCTACAAATGTTGTGTATTCATTTGGCGAGGAAGATTTTTCTTTCAATCACTTTATGAAAAATTCTAGTAATTTAAAAGTACTTTTAGCGTACAGTTTTCAAGTATAATAAAAATTAGCAAAACAAGCCTTTGGATAAATTCTTAGAGGTATTAAAAGTTCTAAATCTAATTTATCTTAAAACATTTTGCACACGAATTCAGCTTCAAGGATTTTAGAAACTTAATTATAAGAAATGGGCATAATATAATAAGATGAATTTCTTCTTCAAAATAAATGATTGATTATTGGTTAATTGCTTATGAGCGTCGCATTTAGAAACAGCACAGATACTATTGGCTGATTGGTTTTACTAACGTTGCATTAGAGGCAACAGGAGGGCTATTAGCGACGGACCTCATAATTGTGAACCACGGTCAAGTGATGAAACATCTGAGCTGGCACCTCCCTCTATCAACTTCCATACCACACAAAGGGAGGACTTTGAGACCGAACAGATTTGACCCAGCTGCACGGCATCTCTTTCGTGGCATCAAGGCTTGAACCCATGACTCGACGAAAATCGCCAGTCGCTAGTCCGCAACTATAACCATCGCACTTCTGCTGCCAGTGAGGTTATTGGCGACGGACCTAGTGATTCTGATCCTCAATCAAGTGACGAAGACGAATCCTTCGAGATAAACGAAAGAATATGAAGGAAGAAACGCGTGATTGCTCAAAAGATTTTCAATGTATTTTTAAATTGTATGTCATTTAAAAAGATATGATAAAATTGAAAATCTCGCAAAAAGTGTTTGAGGGAAAACTCAAAGAAATGCACTTTGTATAGCTGTGTATATTTTTCGAATATTTAAAGTATTTTTTTCCCCTTTCGCAAAAAAGGCTATTTTTATTTAGTAACGTATTTTGAAAATATTTTATAGTTATAAATAAGCGATTCTTTTAAAATTTTACTTAATAGTTGCAATTCACTCTAAAACAATTAATAATCAATATTATTTAGTTACGTTTCGAAATATTACCTTCAAAAACAAAGAAAAATGTAAAAGTGTTCCTTATGTAAATTTTCTTCAAAAATTGAATCGAATCATCAAAAGGTTTTAAGATAAAAAAAATGTAGAATCAACAGCGTTACCGCACAACAAATAATGGTGGTCATGGTCGCGACCTTGAAGCTGGCATTATTTTCGTTGGGTCGTGAGCTCGAGCCTTGATTCAACCAATAATCCATCGTATCGTGGGTCGGATGTCCGCTAAATTTGATAGAGGTTTCAAGACCTACCTTGGTGATGTGTGGAAGTGTTATATTGAGGTTCTAGCTCAGGTTTGTCATCATCACTTGGCCGAGGTACAAAATTACGAGGTTCATTGTCAACAGCTCTCGTGTTGCTTCTCAGTGCAACGTTAATAAATTATCAATCAATCAATTTACCGCAGCATAAAAGCAAGACCTTTTTTAAATTATTCGGATTGAAAAAATTAATGCAGATGAAGAATATATAATATAGAATTAATAAATATCCTGCTATTTATAAATTCTATAATTTGAATGTTGTGGTTTCAAAAATCAATGCCATTTGGCTGCGCCTTAAGATTTAAGTAATTTATCACGAATGCCAACAGCTTCTTTTATACATATATAGTTTTTTTTTCTATGCCTTGTTTTTACAGCATTACTAATTTTAAATTACAAATAAAAAAAAAATCTATTCATAACAAGTTAAGTGTGCTGCTTAAAAAACAAGAAATTCTTCTTTTTAAAACGTGTAGACCAAGATGCATTAAAAAAAATCTCTTCATCTGCATTTATTTTGTAGTATTTAATTAAATATTTTTGAAGACTATTTATTATATTAGTATTAAGCTTATTTTTTATAATGATAAAACGCCTGAATTCTTAACATTTAAATATGTATTAATTTTCTGTAATAGCCTTACTTCAAACACGGTACCGTTTTTTGGGGATGTACGTACGGAAGTATACCATAGATTAAAAGCTTTAATTAAAGTAATGAGAGGATGTTAATTTTTTTTGTCTTCGAAAATACCTAGGTAAATATGTAAATAATTTTTCATCTAATAGTGAGCGTTGCCGGTTTTTTTTCTCTCTAGAAGGAAATGTGTATCACATTTTTCCATGAGTTGAAATACTTTTAAGGAAAAAATTCAGGAAATACCAATCGTAATTAATAAAAAAGTCATTCCTTATAAAAACAAATTATGTTAAAAATGTTATATAAACACTGCTTGTAGCAGACTTGAAAACTAATTATAAATGCCAATAAAGATGACTGTTAAGTATTTAATTAGCGAAAAATTAACGAGAGGGGAGCCCTGTGTGTGAGAATCGGTACGGTAAAAAAAAATTGTAGGGCTATAATAAAAATATCTAAATTAGTGCCTCTTTTTGAAAAAAAAAAATATTATTGTTTTTTCTTCTTTTAATGTTTTGGAAAAAAAAAAAAAAAAAAAAAAAAAAAACTGAAAGTTTTTAAGAAATCTATCTATGATGTATATATAATTGAATTCTAATTTCTAAAGAGTATTTGAGAAAACTGCTATTAAGTAATTGGACTAAATTCTTGAAAATTTAAGCATTTGTATTTAAAACGTTGTTTATTATGTTTATGAGACCGCATGCATATATGTGATCAATACTAGCTTCAAGAAAAAATTTTATATCAATAATTTGAAAAATCATATTTATCTTATATACTTCTCTCACTTCAATCAATCCTTTCAAAATCCGAATATAATAGTGATATATTTTAAACATTCAACGATTTTCGAAGATAAACAGTCCAAACAATTATATCTTACAAATTTTGAAGTCATTATTTTTCCTGATTTTGATTGATTCTTTTTTAACGTCTCACTGAGACGCAAAAGGAGTGGTTTTCTGTCTAGTGACTAAGACGACTGGCACCTCACTCTCCAACTTCCACGTTACATTTACGGGAGGATTTGGAGCCTGGAGAGATTTTGACATGAATCAACCGTGCTACATGGTGGAATTTTAGTGGTTTTCCTTAGCAAAGTGTTAAGTACTAAAGTTAATGAGCCATCAGAAGGATATCAATATTTTTGGAAAGTTATCTCTTGATACCTTAATAATTATTTGATTATATAAAATCTTTTAACTGAATTTTTTTAGGGTGCATCTTTTACATAAATACTTGAAGTCGGCAACATTAGTACAATTATGGAGAAAAAACTTGCGTTGAAGAAATTGGGTGAACAAAACCTTACCTTACTTTGTAGATAAGCATTTCAACGTACTTCTTATAAAACATTTTGCCAAATTAAAACGCGTTTATTAAACATTAAAATAACGCTTTTATTAAATAAGATATGATCCATTAATCTAAAATTTTTATTATCTTTTCTTAATCTAAAATTCTTATTCAGATAATCGAGGATGCCGAAATTCGTAATTTATTTATTGCCGCATATAAATAGTCATTTAAAAAGATATTACCCATAGAATTAATTATTTAAAAATTACATAAATATGATTCTAGTGCACCATACAAGTTACAAACGTTTAAATTCAAAAGCGTCCTAGTTTCATTAGAGATATTCATACCACGGTAAATCTAGTAAAATGTATTAGACAAACTGAAACAATTGTATTATTCATCCTTTTGTGAGCTCCTGATTTTGATACTTGGTTTTTATTGAATGATTGTTTATTAACGTTGCACTTAATGTAAAACGAG
Source organism: Nephila pilipes (assembly GCA_019974015.1). NCBI lineage: Eukaryota > Metazoa > Arthropoda > Arachnida > Araneae > Nephilidae > Nephila > Nephila pilipes. The sequence goes on from BMAW01061153.1 coordinate 1,159,994, forward strand.
AGGTATTGGCGATATACATCCTAATTTCGAACCAAGGTCAAGTGATGAAGACGACACCTGAACTGGCCCCTTCCACTTCAAACTTCCTCACCTTGCCATTGGAAGGACTAGTAGCCTCGACAAATCGACAAATTTAACGTGCATGAGCCCGTGTTTTTCAGAGTCTTTCGTTGAATCTGGACTCGAACCCCTTATTCGACGAAACAACATCGGTTGCGCTTTTGTTACCATGAATACCAGCCATTTTGACATTTGGAAAAAAACAAAAAGAGTATTTCATAATTCTATCAATAAAGCGAGGAATGTATAAGCGTCGCATATTTTGGTTGGAAGGAATAGAAGTTATTTTAGAACTATTCAGACGAAGCAGTTCAATACATTTATGTCGAAATAGTCACAATATAGTTTATCTCTCTTTCCAACAGTTTCAACAAAATTAAAAAAAGGAATTAAATTTCTATGATGTACTAGTTTAAAAATATTCTAGTAAACTGGAAATGGCGACATCAGAAAACTCTAGAGGAAATCAGTTGCATTTGTCCTTCATGATCAAAGTTTAGATAGTTGCTCTTCACTTGTTAAAACTTTTATCTAACAGCTTTTAGCATTTTAATACCGGATAAGGAGAGTCGATAAGTGCTGTAAGCGCAAGAATGCAAATCGTAATAAACTGCAACATTTGCAACTTCAGTAATGAATCTAGAGATAAACATTACAGACGAATTCCCGACCCTCAAATAATCTGGGATAGTTAGCACTGAATTACGCGAAATATTATATCATACCCCCTTATAGGATACCCTCTGATTGAAATAGGATACATCTTTTTGAGATATTAAAAAGTGAAATAGACAAATATTTGTGGTAGTGTTGAATATAATTTTTTTTAAAAATATAAAATAACTAAATAGTAGCTCTCTGAAATCATTTTTGGATTGATATAAAATGAAATAAAATAAATTTCGAAAAAAAAAAAAAAAAAAAATAGATTCCATCAATTGCGTGTTAAAATGTCTTAATTTATATATATATACAACTAGGAAAAAAAAACTACTTTAAAGTCCTTGAATGAAACATATTTTAAAACCGCACGCACGCACACACAGTGCAAACATTTCCTCATTTATCATTAAATTTTTAAAAGAAGTTTTTTGGGGCATACTGTAGGATCAAAACGTGACAGATAGTTTTGAAATTTCAATGAGCCTAATCTTTAAATGATATTTTTACAACATTTTATTAATCGCTTTTTTTCTGAGTATAACATTACATGTTTCTTCTTTTAAGTCTACGCACTATATTTATAGTTAAACTTATAAGTAATATTTGCTTGATAACTCGAAATATGCCTATTAAATAACGAGAATGTTGCTGTAAAATATTTTATTTTGATGTCATACATATTTACTTATTTGTACCTTCAATATACAACCCTTCTCAAAAGCCCCATGCGAATCTACCATTGTTCGAAACAATGCCGGAAGTCTTCTGTCAGCTCCTTCAGGACGCGTGTCACTATGTCTTTCACAGCTTCAACGGACTCAAATATTGCTCTCTTTTATACAGATTTCACTTTAGGAAACAAATAGAAGTGGTATGGCGCAAGATCCGACGAACAAGGTGGGTTGTCTAACACTGGGATGCTGTACTCTGCTAGAAACCTCTTGACAACAATGCGGAATGACTTGTCCTTCCACAATTCGGGTCGTTTTTCTCTTATTCTTTCACGGAGTTCAGCAAGAACGTGAAGATAGAAATGTTGATCAATAGTTTGAACTTTAGGAACCTAGAGAAGGTACACAATCCCAGAAATATCGGAAAAAAACAATCATCATTATTTTGAATTTTGATTTGCTCATTCAAGCGTTCCCAATGAAGATGAACCCTTCCAGTGTATGAATTGGCGCTTCGTTTCAGGATCATAAATAAAAAAAACTACGATTTATGATATGTTATTATATTTCATAATTTGGGTCACTTTCAATGGCATTTAAAGTGTCAATACAGACACATTTTTGAGCTTCTCCTTCTCAAACGCAAGAATTTTAGCCGCCATTTTAGCACACACTTTTTACATATTAAAATTGTTACGTAAAAATTGACGTACGGATTCTTCGTCAGTTTCTACAGTCTCATCAATCACACCAATACTTAACCGACGGTCAGATGGAACCAAATTACTGATTTTTCGGTATTGTCATGCGTTTTTGACGTGAAAAAGCGACTTGTGTGCGAATCATCTTCAACGTCCCGGCCAAGAAAACGCTTAAACCTCTGAAAAACACGTGTCTGCACATGATAAACATTCATAGCCATACACTGCTTTCAATAAACGTTTAGCTTTAGCAGCGGTTTTTCCAAGTTTCATGTGAAATTTCGCAACAATTCGTTTCTTACTTATCATTTTTCCGGTGAAACAAAAAATAATTCTAATGCGAGCGAAGACTACGCGTATATGGATTTGTTTACAGAGACGAGTGAAACTGTACTGGAAAGAAAAGGCTTCACAGCTGTCGATCGCTTTCTTTTGGCGCACCCATACTTCTTCTGTAACAGAGTCAGTCTTATTATTTAATAGCCACATCTCGTATGAATTGTTGAATTGTTTTAAAAATTGGATCTTTTCATTCAAATTCAATAAATACTTGAATCTTGATGTTTAATTTTTTATGCAAAATATATCAATCATGTATATACCAATGTTGAAATGCTTGTTAATAAGAGAAATGAAGGATTTCTCTGACAGTCCCGTATTTCCTTCAGATCTTATCAGTAACTCTAAAAGGATTGAAAAAACTTTCTTCAAGCTTTTAGATACTAGATGATGAAATTTAAAAAAAACCGATATATTATTTTCTTGACAACTAGGGTTTTTCTTTAATCATCATGAAACTTTCTTAATTTTAGTACTGAAAGTATAAAAAATAAATTCCCTTTCTTTCTAAGTAAAATTCCTTTAAATATAATAATAATATTTTGGTTAATTCCTTTTATTTATTATGTTACTCATTTAATTTTAAATTCAATAATATTTCAAAATTCTCTCGTCATCCTGTGTATATAAAATTAATTGATACTTCAGGTTCCGGATTTCCGTGCCCGAATTCTTTCAATTTCTACATAAGACTGTTTTTTCTATAAAATTATTAAAAACTGGATTAATCCATTTACAGTTACCATAGACTTGAATTTTAAAAATGTGTATAACAGAAAATTCATTTCCCTTTCATGCGAAATTCTAAGAAATAATAATAATATTTAAATGCATAAGTAAATTAATAATACTAAGAATATAAAATCTTATATTTATTTTAATATAATAACTTGGGAGCTTTTTAAGACATCAGGACACACAGGAAAGAATACAACATCGAATTTAAGCGTTCTTGTTTTTTGTGATGTAAATGTTTTGAAATTATTAGTAGAATTTAAATTTTGTATGTTCCTAATAATGGTATTTTAATCATTTTATAGAGCTATATAAGTAATTTTTTAATGTAGAAGTTGTTGTTTATTCTTCTTAGTTGAATATGGACAGGAATTTTGAGGCATGTTTGCTTTTGGGAACCATATTTTTACAAAAATATTCCTTAACTATTCAAATTATTTTATTCCTCAAATACAAAAAAAAAAAAAAAAAAAAAAAAAAAAAAAACACATTTTTTAAACAACTTTCTTAATGGTATTACTGTATATTCTCCTTGAAAAAAATTAGATAACTTAATAATTTTGGAAATTTTTCTTATATTTCTTTACATAAATAATTATTTCTTAAAATTTAAATATTACTTAGAGAAATTTTTTTGTTAACTATATTCCTATGTATCCTTTATAGAAGCATAAAGAATTTGCAACCATATTATGTAATAATTTCCTTTTGTGATTCTACCAAATGGAATTTATATTTAAAAAATAATATCCATATTGATCACAAAAGGAAAAAAAATCCTTTTGACTGAAATTTTTTTTTGTTGTTCTTTTAAATGATAAAAACATCTTTATTTGGCACACAATCTATCTAAACTCTATTAATAATTTCAAAAGATGTATGTCACAAAAAGAACGAGTCTTCTCAACGATTTTTCTTACGTTCCTCACATGTACTAGTGCCATAAATTAAATAAGGAGGAGAAGAAAGAATATTGCTGGGAAGGCAAACCGCTTTCATTCATATTAGCCTGGATTGATAGGTAATATCACCACGGCTATAACTTTTCAAAAATTTCCAGTCATATTTTCTAAATTCATGTTGTATTTGAAATCGTTAAGTGTTTTCTTTGTAATAATGTTTTTAATTTTGTTGCAAGGTATTGCTGATGTGCTGCTTAAAAGATGATGACCACATGACTATAAGGTTGAAGGAATGAGGCGTTAATGCAGTTGACCATACAATTTGTTACTTTCACCTCTCCGAAAACATGATTTTCTTTCTGATTAAATCGTGTAAGCTATCATTAAAATGTAGTGTCGACAACAACAATTGGAATTCTTCTCCGACGAGTTGACCCATTTGGTCATGCGTTAGTGCAAGTGTGTGAAAAGGAATGAAAATTAAGTGAAATGTAAATTGAATTACACAGCAGATTAAATTAGAATTATTGAAATCTGGTAGCAAGTTAGAAAGTTATGGCTATGAAGGCAATTCTTTCAACCTCACATTGTAATATTACATAGAATATACATGTATCTTCTGTATAACTGTCTTTTTGGTGTCTGCATTCCTTGTTTTTTATGTACTTTATTGATATGCGGTTCCCACGATTATGGAACAGTTGGTTTTTATTTGGAAAGGTCCAACAGGTGAAAGTCATGCCGAAGGTCATTGCAAATTTTTTGCACAGGAATATTATCGGTTCGTTTTGAAGGAAAAGGCATATTCTTTCTCTTTGTGGTGACCCTGCACCCCTCCTGGCGATGCCTTTAAATAAGCAGTTTTCGAAGACTTGACACACATATTTGCGAAAATTCAACAAACACCTCCAGGATTTCATCACAAACTCATCACACCTACTTCACTGCATACATACACCCACACGATAGTTTTCATTTTTCACAAACAACTACGTCGGGGCACTACTTATAGAAATCCCAGATATGCAAATATCAATTATGTAACAGTAAAATCTTTTTTCTATTCGTTTTAATATACACTTAATAAATGTACCAAATGTTGGTCTTCTCAGTGCGTTATTATTATTCATTCTATTTGATTCTCTTCTATAATTAGAATCTCCCCTCTCTCACTCTACGACCATTTTGTTTTTATTAATTTCTAAATTCAATGTTTTAAATATTAATTGATCCGAGTGAAAGTTTTTGCATCACAAGACATCCTTTGTCTAGTACTTAAGTCACTAGTCGTTTTGCCATCTAAAAACTAAGAAACATTTAAAAAAAAACCTCATAATGATTGTGATTTTCTTTTGAATTTTTGTAAAATATTCGATGATACTATCATAGAATACGTTAGCATACCTATCCCTCTAATGCAGATTTAACAGCATGAAACCTTCAAGCACAATGTGCCTTTTAATATCTGTATCCCATCTGTAGGGAATTAAATTTCGCCTACATTTTGCATACGTTTGCAGGCTTCTATTGGACATTCGGATTCCAAAGAGGAATAAGAACTACAGGAGAAACTTCCTTGATATTGTTGTTTAAATTCCTAAGTTGTTACGATTCCGAGGATTCACTGATTTTCGATTTTTCTTAAATTTCGATTAAATGATTTATTTCAGAGTTTGAGATTGAGAACATGTACTTTCTTTTTTTTTTGATGTTTTTTTTTCTTCAATAAATTTATAAGATATGTAACAGAAATTTAACTATTATACTTATTTTATACATTTGTTTTATTTCCCTTCAAGTATCTGCCAAATTACAAAATTTTTAATTTTCCATTTTAAGGAAATGAGGTAATAAGATGCAATATTAATTTATAGTCTGTAAAAAGAAATATGCAAATAAAAGATAATTTGAATACGAATATATAATCATTTTAGCTCTTTGTATATAAGCAATCCTCCCGTATACTTGTTTATGTTGAATAAACGGAATTCCATTTCATCCAGGTTCCATGTGAATTCTCTGTGGAATTAGCTAAAAACTTAAGTTGCTATTTGAAAAAAAGTTATAAAGTATTTTTGGTAAAAATATTTAATCATTTGTTGCAGAAATATATCTTTAATATTTTACGAAATTCCAACTATATTCGTAATGAAATCCTACAGTAGGGACGACTTAGTTTGTGTTACTTCAAAGTGACAAAAATAGTAAAAGAAACAGAAACTTAACATTTAAAGCTATTGTAAATTATGCATATTCTAACGAATCTAACATATGGATAATGCATAAGTCTATTTGAATTCAATTTTGATTTATGCTTTATTTACGAGTTATGCACTAATACTCTATTCATTTTTTTTTATTGAAAAGAAACTTGACATTTAGCACCAAGTATTACTGTGTAAATATAAAGTTCGCTTAAATCCTGGAGTTTTCTCTACGTCAAGTAATAATTTGGTGACATTTGCAATAATTTTATATATGTATATATATAGACTTATATATATATATATATATATATA